>JAOTOM010005047.1:0-292500 GCA_034440615.1 Ashinkailepas kermadecensis | reverse complement strand
TAAAATAAATGGAACTCACCTGGGCCTCCCAAAGTATCGCTGATCTCCTTGGTCTTTACTTGATGACATAAGTTGTCCTCATAGATAAATAAGAAAATGGAGTTTCAAATATTTGATCAGTGTCATTTCTCATGGTTGATGACGTAACCATTGTAAAGTTGTTATTTATGGTGGTCATCAGAAGCAAGGTATTAGATAAACACATGGATGCACATGGAAATTGAATTTGGCACAAGGGACTGAGGTGATTGGTGAAACATAACTTCATAGGTTATACAATAACCACAACCAGTCACGAATTAAAGAATACTGAATAAAAATGAGATGTAATGGCTAAAAGAACAGCACAGGTATTGGAGAGGACAATGCGGTAGGTACTGGAACCTTTTGGAACCAGGAGGCCCGGTGACACGCCAGGACAAAGCGAGGAGATCCCTTGACGCACCCTGACTGCATCCCCTCCCTGGAATAAGAGGAGGCCCTCCTCAACAGCAGGTACCCTAAGATGCTAGCCCCCTTGCAATAAATATTGCTACACCATAGCGCTCACGTGCAACAGACACTGTTGCTTGCATCAAATCAAATGTGCACCAAACAACACCACAAGCACTGCTCTCAGCAACAGCAGAGGACATTAAGGGCATCTCTGAAAATGTAAGATCGTATAACTTCACGAACCAATCCATGCTGCAAAATGATAAAAGCAAAATCCCGGACATTTTTAGCCCAACTTGCGCCGACTTTCCGCCCAGATCCTCACATCCCATCGCGGGGTGGGGGTTCAGTGTATGCTCCGCTAATCTCAAAACTAAGCGTTGCACGAAAACAAAAGTGGTTTCAACGAAAAGCGTTCTACGAGTAGGGTCCCCGAAACTATCCCTAAAATGTTCTCTCATGAAAAAGTGGTGTCGCTAGGGGTTTTATGACATCACGACTGGCGTGCTGTTCTTGGCTCTGGGGAGTTTGTTTTGGGGATATTTAAAAAAAGAACAGATTTTGAGTTACGAAAGGAAGGTGAAAGCGATCATAGCCAAACCACCTTTGCCCACCCAAAGATCAACATTATAAGCTTTTGAAATGTTCAAAATTTAGTGTTTTGAATTTTCTTGAATGCTTTCCTTTTTCACTTTTAATGGGTAAAACGCACCAGGCAGCGTTGTTGTAGGTCAACTTAAACTCATAAAAAATGATTGCTTTATCCAGAATCTTAACCAAAAGCGCTAAAAACGGAAAACAAAACAAAAATTCCTTTGGCGCTTTCATTAAATCCTTAAATATAAGCAAACGCTGGAAGTGTCATTTAAATATCTGTATCTGTTAAACGTGACGACTGGTTGAACTTTTTTGGAGGTGACCTCCCTTGACCCTGACTAACTCGATGAGAGTAGGTGACCTGAACTCAAGACGTTGACACAACATGTCAAACTAATGTTGGAGCCAGTATGCCAAATTTCGGCGCGCTCCCGCTCGCCATTTTTCACCATCTGCGGAAACCCTTAGGGAATGGCATAAAATGCCACCCCGGAGATGTGGCAGTTAATACAGGATCCAGAGAAATAATTCAAAATATGTAGAAAAACTACATATCATTCCTCATATGCAAGGCGAATAATTATGTTCGTACTACAGATTAAAAAAGCACGAACTTCACATCAAAACATCAGAAGGAATGGGCTAGAGATTCTCTGCATGTGCAAGCAGCATTTGCTCGCAGTGTGAAAGAGGAACAAAACAAAATGGAGCAAAATTTCCATGAAATATATGGAACATGATATTAAATGATCAGAAAATATAATGGCTTTGTATGCTCTTTCAGTACCCCGCCCCCTAATCATTAATAACAAAAACATTTTATTTGTATCACCCACATGTATCTACTTTTCAATGGATAGTTTTGGCCAGAGTAAAATGTTGCTGATTACAATTGCTTTAAAAAAACACCATCCCCTTTGTCATGTTAGGTTATGCTGTTTTGTCTACATTTGTACACATGAAGCAAGCTTTAAACAACTAAGTTTTACGTGAAATGGGTTTTATGACGATACTTGTCATATAAAAATGATTTTGTATGGATTCTCGTCGATACTTTCCGATATAGGTATAACGACTTGTGCCAATTCTATACGAGCACAGCACGGCAAAGCATTTGCGGAATATGCTATCAATTTGTCTTGTCCGAGCAAAAGTCATACATTTCTAGCCTTAAACATGCCCTAAACATGGTTCAGATACCAATTGATTACGTATATACCAATATACAAAGCTTTTTTTTTTAAAGGGTATGGATTAGGGTGTTACGCTGGAGGACTTTTCCTCTCGGAGACAAAATGCCATAGTATATTTTTATGTGGGTGGTCATGAACGACTTGCATTCATGGTAGCAAAAAACCCGGGTTTGATGCGACCCCCATCCAGCCGGCTCGACCTAAAGTTTCCCCATTCACTTACTATGGCGATGACGTCATAATGTATGCCAATTTTTCCAAACTCAACTCGTAGACGTCGTACGGCTACGAATCAGAGACCAGTGGATTGCTCGCAATGAGAGCTTTCAGATGATGCCCATTTTGATGACCTCAGGTTAATTAAGTCACCTTCCAGGTCAGGTCAAGTTCCTTATTTTACCCAATAAACGTAATGGATATAAATCGTGGGTCAACCGTCAAAACCTTTTAATGAACATGGTTATGTGCCTTTTCAAAGGTACATAATCCATCGTGGTCATAATCCATCGTGTCATATAATTTGAATGTCTCACAGGTCAAGGGTCAAAGCAGAGTTGGATCTAGACCAGCTGTTTGGGGCACCCGTTGGATGTGGAACGGGTTTCTGTGATCCCGTGAGCGGGTTTAGTTCACTGTTTGCCTAAATTTGAAGAAAACAACCATTTTTGTGCCCGCTTTCGAAGCTCATCAGGAGGGTAAAGCCAACTTTCGGCTTTTGGGGAGCGAAAAATAAGATGGCACAAATCCGAGGAGTGGTTTTTGGGAGGGTTAAGTAGTGACTTTCTGCCCCACCCGATTTCGGTGTCTCGGACTGACCCTGCCCGGTCATCAGACATCACGGATTAGGCAGAAACACCTGCAATCGACTTGTAGCCATCACGATTCTACGTCAGTGGCATAAAAAGAGGATAGCGATAGCAACATGCATACACGCAGCACATTCATACAAATTAATATAGTAGTGTGCGGAGTAAAGCTGGGTGTCCGGCCGGATCGCTGCGCAGGTGGCGCTTCAGATTGGGACCGAACAATGGGACAATAAGCCGGAGAACGTCAGGCGGCAGGCCGGTGAACCGTCCTGTCACGCGGCAGCAAAGTTTGAGTGACCCTTTGTTGGGCTATGGTTATGTGCGAAGCCTTCTCGTGCGCGTGTTCACGCAAAACGCGACATTGCATTTGATCATTAATCCTATTCCGAGAAGTGGCACAAGGTGTTCCCACTCCCTGCTGTGATTTTCTGTCTGTAGCTCCCGAACGTCTGACGCGGTCAGCCTAAACTTTACGATTTTTCCGAACATTCTTTTCTACATATGGTGTCAATTTTTAACATCGACTTTGGCCAGGGATGCATCCAGGGTTGAGTCTTGAGACGATTGTTGGAAAAAAAAGTATTACATTTGTCATATCGCAACATGCTTAACATTTGCTGACTGAATATTGGGAAGAGTTCGACAGTTCATGAAACCTCGCAACCAGTGCTGGAAGGGCATTGGTTGTTGGCTTTACCAGTGTTGGAAGGTCATTGGCTACATGACTTGGGAGTTTATAGTTACATTTTTACCGAAGTGGGTGAGGGTGAGTGAGAAAGTGGATAGAAGGTTCACTATCGAATTTCGTGTATTTGGTAACGTTGAGTAACTATGATGGTACGTGAGCAATGATGATATATTTGCAAAGCTTTGAAGAGGTCCAAAGTATATTTCACTGACGAGAGGTTCCGGACAACATTCTTGGCAGGCACGTTTGACAGATGTTCTCGTTTCTGTTAACATGTCTTCCTTAATCTTAGTCCTTGAATGTATTAAAGATACTAGAACATAGCAACTATTTTCGGGTTATCTGCGTAAGGTACCTAACACTTCAGAACTTTCACACTTACAAGGGGCAGATATAGAGTGTACGAGATGGGGGCTGGGTCTGGTTTTCGGATACAAGTAGTTATTGAAATTGAGGGTCTTTTCTCTTGCAAGGACATAGAGAAGATATCTCGCAAATGCTGTGGATGTTCGGAAATATTACTTTGGTTCAAGGCAGCTCCAGGCCAGCTGTTCGGGAGGAATGTTCTTACCAATGTGCGACCAAGCACGTGTATTTCATCAGTTACGTATACAATAATCGTCATAGCTCGCTTAGGTGAGTACTCGTTTGTTCCAACTTAATTGTCTGCGTTAGGGACCAATGGTTTGAAGTACCATTTGCTGGATATTACATATTTATTATGATATCAGGCAACATCTTGAGCAGCTAGCCAAACATTACACGAATATGTATCATGCCTTCCATTCCGTGTCTCATTTTCCTCAATCCGTACTGTACATATCTCTCAAGAAGTCAGCAAGTTCAAACTTTGGTGGATTTCTGAGCGATCATGAGTAGAATATATTGGTAATGTGTGAGTTTTCGTCTGCCCGTCCCTGCAGGCGAGCTTCTACATTTCTGGCGCGCGTGCGACATTCGCTGTAGTTGTGCGCTTCTGCTGGAGCGATATGTTGAGGCGACCCACCTTTGTTAATTGTATGTGTACCGCGCGTCCTTCCTTCATTCATGTGTGGAGATAGCGAGTATTATGAATTGACGTAAGTAGCCAGAGGGTTTGTTAACTTCCTCTCAGTGTTAAGCATGCTAGACCGAGTTTGAATGGGAAATGTTCCTGGAAAAGACTAGGTAAGGTGTTTAGCAATCCTGAGGTCAGAACTTTGTTCTCGTGACTTTGTTTGTGACGAACTTGAAATGATTATGCATATTACCAAATCAGCATAGTATGAGAGAAGGCTTAATTAATAGGTGTTAATTCATTGTGAAATCACATAGGCCTATTTATTTTTACAAAGCTCAGGCCTGGCTACGAGAAGCTACATACTTTTGACTTTTATAAGTGTAAAGCTTTTAATTTTGGAAGAACACATTTCATTTTTAAATGGCAGCCTTCTGAGTTTTGAGTTTTCCCTTCCACTTGCTCACAAGCCACGGGCTTTCTGCATGCTCACAAGCTGCAAACTCTGCATGCTCACAAACTGCAGGCTTTTCACACGCTCACAAACTGCAGGCTTTCCGCATGTTCACAAACCGCAGGCTTTCAACATGCGCACATGCTACAGGCTTTCCACATGCTCACATGCTGCAGACTTCTGCATGCTCACAATTGCAGGCTTTCTGATTGCTCACGAACTGCAGTCTTTCCACATGTTCACAAACCGCAGGCTTTCCACATGCTCACAAACTGCAGGCTGTCCACGTGCTCACAAACTGCAGGTTTTCCACATTCTCACGTGCTGTATACTTCTACATGCTTACCATTGCACATTTTCTGATTGCTCACAGGCCACTGGATTTCCACATGATCACAATCTGCAGGCTTTCTGTATGCTCACAAGCTTCAGGATTTCTGCTTGCTCACAAGCTGCAGGCTCTTCATACTTACAGGCTGCAGGCTTTCTGCTTTCCCACAAGCTTCAGGCTTTCTGTTTGCCCACAAACTGCCCACAAACCTGATTAATTGGTTGAACTATAGCATTGAGTAAGAATTTTGGCAATTTATAGCAACAAATTGCAAATACAATGCAATTTGGCCTCAAAAGTTACAATAGTACGACATCCCGGATATATTTGGCAGTTGCCTTAGATATTGTTCTACTTGAAAGTGTGCGTCGACATTTGAAAATGTTTACACAGCTAAGGTGAGGACTAAATAAGATCAGGTTGCGTGTAACTTTCTCGGGTGTCCAATGTTAAAATCGGCTTGCATGGAAATTTTCATACAAATTGGCCTCTTAAGTACGGCCACTACGGCCACAAGGAGTAGCGCATCCTATAGCGAAAGCTTGGTTCTACTTGGAACCCGGCGTCGAATTTTAGTTTTCCTGGTCAGTTAGTAGCTACAACGATTGCATCACGACTTTAAGTAAATTTCCCTATGGCGGGTTAACGCTTAGAACCGGCCCAGAACGCTAAATGAGCGGCTAGGTCCGTAACGGAAGAGCATTTCCAGGTACAGCAAACAGTGGTTCAGGAATATTTTCCAAACTTCGTATCTATATGCCTTAGTTGAAACACCTAGTTGCTGCATGACCATTTGACGTCAAGTCCCGACATCTTTGAAAGGAGCTTAAGGTATCGAGGGTGGCACCACACGAAGGATTTTAAGGAACGTTAGGCCAAGATTGTTCACTAGTAAAACTCTGGGAGCTTAGTTCGCGTTTATATCGAACAATGAGGACACTCTACCCGTCCGGATGTTTCCGACTCCGCCTATGAATGGAATTTCGATATAGAAAGTGGTCTTCCCAAAAGTGTTCAAAATCATGCGTGCGATATGGGACGTGCGAAATTATGGATGTTTGGTCACAATTGTACACACCACATTACCTCCATTTTCTATTCGCTGATTCCGCCATTGCTAAAGTAGGTTATTTGATGTCACACGTCTCATAGTTCATTGCTTTTATTCAGTACAACACATAAGGTTTAATAGTAGGCATCATAAGTAAAGAAAACATCCTAAAATATAAACTCCAATTGAACGCGACTGGATTCGCGTTGTGTTCTCACTTGAGCTGGCAGATCGTTCCCTTGGCTCTAGAATGGTGTCAGATATGACAAAGCTCGTTGCAAGATATGGAAACAAACTGTTCTACAACTTCCACGATTGTCCACATTTTTGCCCTGTATTCGCCTGTGAAAATAATCAGAATTGTATTTGATGTAAATGTAAGTTGCGCTACAAGAAACTGATCGTCGTTTTCTGCAGGAAATTGCCAGGTTGGCTTTCCAAACTCGGGAGGCACAGCATGTGCTCCCCCCCTCTCCTCTGCATTTCGCAGCCAAGGGAGCGATTTCTGTGTAAATGAATGCTGTTTGCTACGAGGACGCAATAGGTCGTCACCTGACACGACACGGAGTCTCGTTCATCCAGGGTTGTGGAAAAATTTCGGCTGGGTACGCCGAAGCTGAGCAGAATACGCTAAATACTGTAGAGGGTCTTCACGGAAACTCTGAAGCTGTTTCCATCAAGGCCCTATACGGGCGAGGTCTAGCCTCGCAACCAGCTCTGTGATATATTGTACTTCAAAAGCACACACGCCAGATGAAGAAAGAAGGGTACACATAACATTGTCCTGTTAATGCGACTTATTTCTCGTCATCTGCATACAACTGTTGAACTACAACATGTAGGTTTTCTAATCGATGACACCATTCACAACGTGAATATTTGGATCAAATGATCATCATTACCTCGGCGGCTTTTACGTTTCACCAATAGACACAGGCACACAAGAGGAAAAAGTAAGCTGCATTCGCTAATGGGACCATTGAAATCCAGATGTAACCGGCCATTGTATCAGCAGTGATATTAGCCATTCCTGTCATGGCGGGAGGTGCACCAACCTAATATTCTACAATCCAAACACGAGTCTGAAGACAACAAGGTTGCACCTTGAAGTCTAGTACGATAATTGAACTGAATGTACAAACACTGGAGAGCGGTCGCTGCAGCTTCTAGGATTCAACCGAATTTCATCTATGTATATCTGAAAAAGTGCTTCCGCTATTTAGTTATTTATGATATATATATATACATCTATATACCTATATATATATATATATATATATATATATATATATATATATATATATATATATATATATATATATATATATATATATATATATATATATATATATATATCGAAATGCATGATTGTCAGGTATTCCATCCTCGCTTAATAAACACACTATAGTTAAAATGGACGATCACAGTACTCAATACTTTCGAGAGGCTGGGGAAAAGGTCAAGTTGACAAGCATGATGAGCGAATATCATGTTTCACATGCTGCTATGACAAACTGCAACAAATGGTTCTTCAAAATTGCGGCTACGGTGCTATCTGCCGGGCCGGCGCTGGCGCGTGGGCGCGCGCGTCACCGGTGACGTCACCGACACCCCGACAGTCGACTACATAACAGGCGGCCGGCACCGCTGACCGACACAGGCACTAGCAGCGGTGCATCTGGACACAGACGACACTTCCAACACATCGGCAAGCGGCGACTGACGCCTCTGCAGCGGGCCCTCGGCCAACCGTCAGGTACGTCCAGGTTCTTGAACTTCTGAACTTTAAGTAGAAAGCCACATTCAATGACGATTGTTTTGACGCAGCTTTTTTCTTCTTGACATTATTAAGTGCCACTTTTGCTATTTGTTTAGTCCAGATTATGAATAAGCTTTGGGTTCTTAACCGCACTCGTGGCCTCTGGCAGCAGCGCTGACCACTGGTAAGGGCAGCAGGCACACTACTTACATCATCGCCATCATGAACGATCAACAAAGGTCATAGCAAATCACTAATTATTAGCATTATCCATATATGTTTGTACGTTTTTAACATCAATTGGCTTTTTGACATTACCCCTCTTCCCCTGCACTCTATCAAAGGTAAATATCAGGACACTGGGCACATCTCAAAGTCTCCATGTGCCGTGTGCAAACACCGTGTTACGGTGGGCGCTCCATGCTATGTGAATCGAATACTTGTGCAATGACAGAGAACAGCTGTGGCATTCACTCCCTTCAGCTTCTCATAACTTAAAAAAAGCTATATCTATGGTGCTCAACGACATCAACTGCTACTTCCTTCCTCCTCTCCAAGCTCCTTAAGTCACTCTCATGCCGGCGAATAAGAGTAAGCGGTGACGTAAGACAAGTCAAGTTGCCTTGGCTTTGCTACCTTGTCCCTGAACTACGCCCGCTATTGTGTCCTTGATTATCGGTGGTTGCCAGATGGTAGAGCAGAGCTCGGGTTGGATGTCCGTACGGACATCCGTTTGGTACGGATAACGGAGCTGACCCTTTAGAGGTTGTCGAAATCAATGGATACCGATTGGATATCGGATTCACTCTTCAACTCTTTCCGCGAAAATGAAAGTTTGGCAAAATAACCATATTTCCTTCTGTTCCAAAAATAGTTTTGCAAAGTGAAATTTTGAAGTTAGTCGATGCTGAAAATTAAAAATAAATAGGTTCGATCGATATGTGACGCCGCCAACCACCAATTACATTGTGATACATGCATGTACATTGTCATACTTGCAGGTACGCCAATGTCAAACACATGCGTATGTAGCTTCAGGTGAATTCTTTCCATCGTTCTTTCAATTACCAGTCACCATCTAACATTGTTGTTATTGGGGTTTGGGGGCGCATCAACTCCATCTAACATTGATTAGATCGGGTTTACCGTAATCACATTGCTATCCATGAGCTGGTGGATATACTACCTATAATCACGTCCAGCAAATTTGCTTCAAGGCTCCTTTCCACTTGCGGAAGACTATCCTGCCTGTTTTCCCTGAAGATGCTTGCGCTCTCCCCACTCAAATGGAGGACAAATTCTACTTTCCCATTTCGTCACCTCTGCCTTCCTCCTCATTCACTTCTCTCCTGTATGATGTATGCACTAAACATCCAAATCTTGTAATTAGTCACTTGGAAGTTACTTTTGGCATCACACAGCCATGCGATTCCTCAGTTATCAAAATTGTGGGAATCATTATTGATATACGATGTGTCGCAAATGCAACTCAAACATTGCACATGTCTCGCCTTTTTATTTGACAATGCACTATGCGGTTTCTCCTGCCGACAGGCTAGTGCATTCTGTAGACATCCTTTCCACACATACGCAAGCCCAATAGGCTCCGCCCATCGGTCTGGGCACATGCACACAAACACCATATCAGCGGCTATCCCGACGGCATGTTTCTGGTTCAAATGTTCATCGCATACGCACGGAAACTGTCAAACTGTCGTATGTTAATTCAATGCTAAAACCTTCCAAAGTGGGTTGGGTGGACGTTGCCCCCTCCGCCCCTCCGTCGCCGTGGTTTCCGTGCCCTTGGTATATTTCCCGAAGCCTGGCGACATGTGACATGACATGTCATATCAAATCAAGTTACGTGTAAAGTTTCTTCAATTAATAACTGTTATGCTAGGTTCGTCAAGCTGTAAACAAGAAGCAGTACTGTTGTGTTCGCTATTGGTGACCACTATGATAGCTTTCGTCAATACCTGCCTCACGGTGCGCAACGGTCTATGGTTTACTTACAGGATGCTCCACAACGCTTGCCTGCTATGTCTGCTGCTTGTGACGACCCTGGACGCCTTGGACACCACTGTCGTCCAGACTGTGAGAAGTGTATCTTCTCCTTTCGGAGACATACATAACACCAAAGGCAGTTTGCCACCACACAAAAGCAATACTGAAGTTGAAGCCTCCGGGATAAATACCAAGAAATTTATGAATGTTGATGGACGCCAGAATACCCAAATAAGCCGACTTGCTGACTCTTCGCTTTCCGAACACCAGCATCCTGAAGCAAGACGAATCATCAATCGGCGCTCAGAGGAGAGACGAGTGGAGACCAGGCGAGATTACAACCGGCAATCCGAAGAGCGGCGACTGGAATCCGGGCCAGCTGCCAACCGACGGTCCGCGGAGCGACGTCTGGACGCTAGTCGGGCTGACAACAGACACTCTGAACAGAGGCGACTTGATGCTAGGCGAGCTGACAACAGGCGCCCAGAGGAGCGACGAGTAGAGGCCAGGCGAGATTACAACCATAAATCCGAAGAGCGACGTCTGGACTCAAGGCAAGCTGCCAACAGGCGTTCAGAGGAGCGACGGGTGGATGTCAGGCGAGCTGACAACCGACGGTCCGCGGAGCGACGTCTGGACGCTAGTCGGGCTGACAACAGACGCTCTGAAGAGAGGCGACTTGATGCTAGGCGAGCTGACAACAGGCGCCCAGAGGAGCGACGAGTAGAGGCCAGGCGAGATTACAACCATAAATCCGAAGAGCGACGTCTGGACTCAAGGCAAGCTGACAACAGTCGTTCAGAGGACCGACGGGTGGATGTCAGGCGAGCTGACAACCGACGGTCCGCGGAGCGACGGCTGGATGCTCGTCGGGCTGACAACAGACGCTCTGAAGAGAGGCGACTTGGTGCCAAGCAAACTGACAGCAGGCGCTCAGAGGAACGACGGGTGGAAGTCAGGCGAACTGATAACCGACGGTCAGAGGAGCGACGTCTGGACTCAAGGCGTGCTGTCAACCAGCGTTCAGAGGAGCGACGGGTGTATGCTCGTCGGGCTGACAACAGACGTTCGGAGGAGCGGCAACTTGATGCCAGGCAAGCTGACAACCAGCGCTCCGGGGAGCGACGAGTGGAGGCCAGGCGAAATTACAAGTGGCAATCCGAAGAGCAGCGACTGGACTCCAGGCGAGCTGACAACCGACGATCCGAGGAACGACGTCTGGACAATCGTCGGGCTGACAACAGACGCTCTGAAGAGAGGCGACTTGGTGACAAGCAAACTGACAGCAGGCGCTCGGAGGAAGGACGGGTGGAGGTCAGGCGAACTGATAACCGACGGTCAGAGGAGCGACGTCTGGACTCAAGGCGTGCTGTCAACAAGCGTTCAGAGGAGCGACGGGTGGACGCTCGTCGGGCTGACAACAGACGTTCCGAGGAGCGACGGGTGGAGGTCAGGCGAACTGATAACCGACGGTCTGAGGAGCGACGTCTGGACGCTAGTCGAGCTGACAACAGGCGTTCCGAAGAGAGGCGACTTGATGCCAGTCATGCCAACAGCAGGCGATCAGAGGAGCGACACGTGGAGCCCATGCGAGATTACAACAGCAAATCCGAAGAGCGACGGCTGGACCCCAGGCGAGCTGACAACCGACGATCCGAGGAGCGACGTCTGGATGCTCGTCGGGCTGACAACAGGCGCTCTGAAGAGCGGCGACTTGACACCAGACAACCTGACAGCAGGCGCTCAAAGGAGCGACATGTTGAGGTCAGACGAGCTGACAACCGACGGTCCGAGGAGCGACGTCTGGACGCTCGTCGGGCTGACAACAGACGTTCAGAGGAGCGGCGACTTGATGCCAGGCAAGCTGAGAGCAGGCGCTCAGAGGAGCGACATGTTGAAGTCAGGCGAACTGACAACCGACGGTCCGTGGAGCGACGTCTGGACAACACTCGTCGGGCTGACAACAGACGTTCCGATGAGAGGCGAATTGATACCAGGCAAGCCGACAACCGGCGCTCACAGGATCGACATGTTGAGGTCAGGCGAGCTGACAACCGACGGTCTGAGGAGCGACGTCTGGACGCTCGTCGGGCTGACAACAGGCGATCTGAAGAGAGGCGACTTGACACCAGACAAGCTGACAGCAGGCGCTCAGAGGAGCGACATGTTGAGGTCAGACGAGCTGACAACCGACGGGCCGAGGAGCGACGTCTGGACGACTCGTCGGGCTGGCAACAGGCGCTCTGAAGAGAAGCGACTTGACACCAGACAGGCTGACAGCAGGCGCTCAGAGGAGCGACATGTTGAGGTCAGGCGAGCTGACAACCGACGGTCCGAGGAGCGACGTCTGGACGCTCGTCGGGCTGACAACAGGCGCTCTGAAGAGAGGCGACTTGACACCAGACAAGCTGACAGCAGGCGCTCAGAGGAGCGACATGTTGAGGTAATTCGAGCTGACAACCGACGGTCCGAGGAGCGACGTCTGGATGCTCGTCGGGCTGACAACAGACGCTCTGAAGAGAGGCGACTTGATGCTAGGCGAGCTGACAACAGGCGCTCAGAGGAGGGACATGTTGAGGTCAGACGAGCTGACAACCGACGGTCCGAGGGCGACGTCTGGACGCTCGTCGGGCTGACAACAGACGTTCAGAGGAGCGGCGACTTGATGCCAGGCAAGCTGAGAGCAGGCGCTCAGAGGAGCGACATGTTGAAGTCAGGCGAGCTGACAACCGACGGGCCGAGGAGCGACGTCTGGACGCTCGTCGGGCTGAGAACAGGCGCTCTGAAGAGAGGCGACTTGACACCAGACAAGCAGACAGCAGGCGCTCAGAGGAGCGACAAGCCGATACGAGGAGAGCTGTCGACACACGTTCGGAAGAACGACGTCTTGATACGAGACGAGTTAGAAGCACACGCAACGAAGAGCGACGGCTGGAGGCTAGGCGAGCTGACAACGGGCATTCCGAAGAGCGAAAACTCAACGATAGGCGAGTAAACAGCAGGTCGGAAGAGAGGCGACTGGCGGCCAGACGCATGGACAACAGGCTACAAGAAGAGAAACTTCATGACGCGAGACGAGTCGACGACAGACGTACAGATGCGCGACGAGTTCGGATGGCTCACGTTGGGCTAGAGGCAAGGCGAATCCATAGCGTACGTTCGGAAGAGCGGCGTGCAGAGGCGGGGAAAACTCACAGCATACTCTTCGAAGGTACAGAGGCGAGACGAGCCGAAACGAGGCGCTACGATGAACGAAGACAGGAGGCGGGGCAGGCTGAGAGCAGACGCTCTGAATCGACCACGCCTAAAGCTGAACACCACTGGACATTGGCGCCATTCACGACGACCCCAGAGGAAATAACGGTGAGCGACACACGCAAACCGTGCTGTGCCAGTTTCCTTCGCAATCCCATGATGTGTATATTTCCAACATGCACCTGCCGTGAAGACCAACATTTTCATGTGATAATGGATGAGGCAGTTAAAATCACTTTGCTTCAAGTACAGACAGGCACCCTATTATTGAGTGCTTAGAGACACATGTCTCCCTGTATCCGTGAGCAAAGAAACTTCACCATCCGCTTCTACATAAAAGCCATGAGTGCATGACAACGATGCGTACTTTCTGACGTATGATTATGCTCCGCAGAAAACAATTCGAATCAAGAAGCCAGTTCTAAAGCCGAAGTACACTGAGAACGCGCCGTTTTATTCCAAGTAAGCTGTCCGAGACCTTCACAAACCTCTAGGGGATTGGGAGCTAGCCTCCAAAAACCTCCGAATGGTGACAACATTTTCCCCCGCCAGTCAAAGCGCACCATTTAGGCATTGCTGGCGCTGATAAGCCGGCCAAATATGTGGCAACCATGAGTTTAAAAATAACAATAATGTACTTGGTTCATGACACCATTATCACTTCACTGGTGGTGGGGCAAGCCGCCAGGGCTACTCAGTGTAGTTCTCACACGAGATAGCAATTTATGTACGTGATATTTTTTACTCCGTCTAATTATGAGCTTCATGTAATACCGGATGTATTTTGGTTATTTTCCTTTATGACCAGCCTACAAAGCCTGCAATGTTGCATTGTAGCAGCTTGCATTGTTTTAGCTGGCACAACTCGTCATATGGCTAATCAGTTCTGCATTGCCAATTTTAACTATGGTTTCAACTGATCAATTAGGATTCGTTCAAAAAAATGTGCGATAAACGTTGTTTCAAGATGGATTCGACTGAACATTGAAAATGGATGGTGATGATGATTAATGTCACGGGCTGGCTTCAGTTTCGTCGCCACGGTGTGGGCTGGCTTCAGTTTGGCCGCCGCGGTGTGGGCTAGCTTCAGTTTGTTTACCACGGTGTGGGCTGGATTCAGTTTGGTTACTACTGTGTGGGCTGGCATCAGTTTGGCCGCCACGGTGTGGGCTGGCTTCAGTTTGGCCGCCACGGTGTGGGCTGGCTTCAGTTTGGCCGCCACGGTGTGGGCTAGCTTCAGTTTGGTCGCCACGGTGTGGGCTAGCTTCAGTTTGGTCACCACTGTGTGGGCTGGCTTCAGTTTGGTCGCCACGGTGTGGGCTGGCTTCAGTTTGGCCGCCACGGTGTGGGCCAGCTTCAGTTTGGTTACCACGGTGTGGGCTGGCTTCAGTGACCACCACGGCGTGGGTTAGCGTTGGTAACCGATCCGTTCTCCTGCTGCAGACCGGTGCTCACCACATCGCTGGCCACCTCATTCTGGACGGGCGTGATGGGGCTGGCGCTCTGGACACTGCGTCCGCAGACCAAGGTCCTCTAGAGCGGCCGCCGCACGCCCACTGTTATGCGCCAGTTTGGTTCGGTGCACTCAGGCTGTGTTTCAGACCGCTTCGAGTGTACCGTTGTTAATACTTTGCAAAACCGTTATGAAATTTGAATGTGAAATATATGACGCAACTCAGAAAGGCATTTGCGATGGGGTTGCCGACCAGGAACACTTGTCGGCTATGCATGTCGCATGAGCTCTATTCACTGCGCATAGTAAGGTGTCTTGCTCTTCTATAAAATGATAATGAAGTACGGAGCCCATCTTATGAACATAAAAACGACCCGGAAACCCTTAAGGTGACAAAATATAATATCGGAAAATGTTGTAAAATCACAATGCAAAATACTTCATACATCTCGTCAGACCGTTGTGCAAAGTCGGCCGGGCCGGGGAGACAACAGGACATTCAACTGCGTACACCGAAAACACAACCCGAGTCGGTTGAACATGGTACGGCTATGTTTCAAATCTGAGATCATGTGCCCCTTAAAACACGATCGAAAATTGGTAGCCCGACGTTGGTCAGCATACGATAAACGCGCTTTCAATTTCGCCCCTCGATTTGGAACGTCGATCTTTCTCAAAACGATAGGCTTTCAGCATCAACCTAGTAGCCCTCGCTTTCTCATGGGACGATATCTTTGAAACTGATCTAATCAAGCCTTGAAGTGTTGGTACGAGGAGGCAGGAGGTTCACTTTAATTCATCATGCCCTAAATAGCCATCTGGATACGCCATCTACATATGCCTCATCGAGCCCGTCGTTTTAGTTGTGCGCAGCGATTAATAACATCCATTCCTTTCAATAATCAGGGGCACAGAGCTCACTTCAGCATCGGTAGGGGTTCTGTCACAGAGTGAAATGAGGGGGGGGGGGGCAGTGGGGCACATCTTCAAACATTTTCAGCACTTAGCATTACGCCAATAGAAGTTGTACGAAAGGAGTCGACCGAACAAAAGCTTTGTGTTGCTCCTTTCCCACGAAACGTTCAAGTCTTGGGCGAGCATCCAGCACCTTCCTCTGGAAATATATTCGCGCAGTACCCATATTTAAGCCTGTAATAGCCAACGAACCACATTGCATCGCAGCAACGGCAGGGACTCCGCCACAGAGGAGAGGGGATAGCAAGGAGGACCGGATCCGAAATATTGTCGGTACTGATCATTGCGCCACTGGACGTTGTATGTAAAGACTCGACCCAAACAGCGCAACGATCCCACCAACTGTTAGGTCGTGGCGGAGCACCTGCACATCGGCGAGGAAACTCGAGGGAAAAAGCCAGCCAGCCAAATGAAACACCACGATCACATATGACAAAACAATTGGACAGAAAACATATCAAATTTAAAGCCCCACATCGATCAAAATCCATCTCCTCAGTTCAAATGATGCAAGCACCATCCCATCTCGCCCCTTCAACGTTTCACTAGAAGAAAAAAAAACATTCGCAGAACCCTGAATCAAACCTCTGCCAACCAATGAACCAATTTGTATGAATCATGCAGATGCACGCAGCTGAACATGTTCTAAGAACATGTTTCATTCGTGACCTTAGCAAAGTCAAAGCCAAGCTATGCTACTGACCTGGGTTCGCGCAGAATACCATTTTGGACCCAAGTTCCAATCTGGGACATGAGACACATCCGAATTCTAACTCAGCGAAAACTTTAGCCCCATGGAAACCTCAAGGCAGTAATATACAAGTTATTACTAGCCATTTGCTTATCACGTTTGGTGGAAACTGTGATAATATCCCTTGATCTTGTCCATTACCAATTCAAAACATGAGGGCAATTGACATTTGTAAGAGGAAAAGCACACTCGCTTGCCTTTGGCACGGTTCTATCGACCATATATCTGGCGCACGACCCGATTAAACTCGTCCATGTTCGATTTTTCAGGATAGTTTTACTTCAGCCAGCCCCTATGTTCACTATTTGACCACGCGTACTAAAATCGAGTACCAGTGGATTATTCGGATGAGAAGCGTGTGCAAATAATCCCGCGGCTCGATCTCAGCTTCGAGAAAGCAGCGGGAGGTTGGCAACTTCCTCGGATGCGTTGACTGGCGAAACGGGCCAGCCTCCAGCGAATCCAAGGAATGTATCAACATGAATGTATGAGTTTGATCTATCCATAACGGCTCAGCTAAGCAGATGCCTGTCTAAGAATCGATTTAAAATCAAAGATAAAAATAACAATACCGTAGAGGCAATTCGCCCTGCAAAGCTGATGTTAGATTTTGCACATGTCCAGGGTGGTTTGAATTCCATGTAGCATAGTTCGTTTACGTGGTGGTTATCGTTATGATCATCTGTATGAAGCTTTTGTTGTTGATATACCATTAGAAAAACTCGTTAGTGTTCTAACGACATAAATAACCGCGTAGACCATGCGCTGTCACCACTCTCTCAAGCCGAATGGTCACATGGATACCAAAATCGCAGGCACACAGTGAAATTTGGGCCAGACGCATTATATGGTCACGACAGAAACTCGCCATTCATGAGGTCAAACATGGGGAGAAAGTCAGCGCCGGCTTCGGCGTCGTCTTTGGCTTCGTGAAGTCATGATTCTTCGTCACTGGCTTCGGCTTCGTTTCGTGTCATTTTAAACCGCTTGGTTCGGCTTCGTTCACACCTTCGACTTGGTGTCATTTTCACCCACTATATTTGGATTCAGCTTCGGACTTGGCTTCGTGGCCTTCTCGTGGCTTCGGCTTCCAAGCCAGCTGCCCAGCTATATTTCCGTGTCTTCGCTAGGTTACCTTCACTATGCCATTACTGGAATATATTCCTAGCTTTATTCAAGATGTGGGATGTGGCAGAAAATGCGAGTCCGTCTGTGGACATGTCGCAATCCACTGAACTTCCATTCGGTTATCCATCAATTTGGACTTCCTTTTTCAAAATTATGCTCTACGTTGGCTCTGGGGGGTGATCGGGTTCAGCAGATGCTTATCGTTTTGTGCTGAGATCGAATAATATTTACGGGTCGCTCATGGAGCTTCAAAGTTAGATTTTTATAACAGCTAAAGTGGAGTGAAAACAATAATTGAGATCGATATCCCTCTTAATTGTGACTTGTCCCGGCTCATTATGACGTAAATTGGATGAAGTGCGGCTTATTGATAAACGTTAAGTACCTCCACTTTCTCACAACGAAGAGTCCTTTAATAATGTGGCAATACTCAAACGAGTGGACAGTAACAAAAAGAATGCCTACCACACTTAACTGTCACAATTTCTGACGTATTCACTAACCTACACTCTGCATTAAAAGTTCTTGCATCCAAAATGGCCTACATAAGCATTCCGAGGTTTAAGCAACACGGGAGGTTTCCAGCTGAATGATACAAAAAAAAACTAATGCATAATTTTATTGAATGACCAATTCTGAGAATTGCTCATTTGAACATCGCCTAATTTCAAATATTTATCATTGGTGTTGGTAACATATTTTTCTTCACTGTCAACGGAGCCTAATCAATTAATGAAGTAACCTCGATATACATAAGCATGGTCATACTTGGCAATGGAACGCACTTCATACTCGGCGCGAGGTAGTCGTGGTGGCAGCACAAAAGGTGTTCGGTCCCGCTCCTATGTTGTTTATTTTTGCACATGTCATGGTCTTGTGCTCCCTCATGCACGCCTGTGAGTGCAACATACTCATTCACTGTGGTTCGTTTGCTGCTAGATATTTGATTATGTGTGCTGCATCGTTTTATACGGCGAAACGCTGAGAGGTATGTAGATCATTTAAACGCGGGGACATATTTTGGATTGTGGACGGTTCTCCTTGTTACGTTTCGCGTTCAATTATTCAGGCATATCGCTCACGATGTTTTTGTCGGTTTGCAAGTTCTGTTAATCGGGTTTCCTCGCTTGTGTTCAGGTGCTCCGCCACGATGTAAAGGATTTTTTTTGGAGGTAGGCATCAGGCTTGTGAGTTGATTCTTTCCATGCAACGTTCATTGGCATAATGTAAAGTGCCACAAATGTTCGGTGAAGTGTTCCCCTGACACCCCCAGACCCTGTAGCGGAGACTCTCCTGGAGCTGGAATGAGATTTCGGTAACTGGTTACTGAAAATTCTGCTGATATGGGCTATTAATGGCCGCGGACTCTTAAAAAGAGAAGCTCTTGGCTTGTAGGTAGCTGCTGACGATGACGTGCGTAAGGTATTGAAGAGCTCTAGCCTCCTCGAACTAGCATTTCAAAGCCTGATCGACCCCAGTTTCCTCAAAAATCTTCATCTTCTTCAGAGAACTTCTCCATGCCGGACAGAGTCGTCCAAGTTTCTTCGTGCTGCTGGTTGCATCACGAATATCTCCATTCATCCGATAATGACATGATTTCCCATGCTTCAATCACTCCATATCTTGGTTTGCTGATGGTATCCCGGTGCCTTTCCCTGAATCTGTTGTCATGGCCTCACGCCTCCCATGTACTATTGGCGGCATATTTAACTAGGCAGACTAGGAGCCTTCGGGCATGGCATTCGTGCCGGGTGGGGTGTCGCTGCACTTGAGTATCCTGCATAGGTACACTGTGCCGCACCACAGATAGGTGTGCGGTGTAGACTATCTATCAGGAGGCTGTGTGACACGGCTTCACGGAATGTGCATTCCAATCGTTGGCAGAGCAAGCGATTCTAAACTAGATGTCGCACAGGTGGTTCATGAAGTGCGCTGTGCATGTCTTGCTCTTAGCCCGCTGTGAGACCGCCGGTCGTGTGGAGCCGTGAACGCGGCTAGACTGCCAGTGATGAACGGTTGGACTCGATCACCCCACCCTAGCACGAGCAAGTCAGCTGGTGGTGCAACAAGCACGCCGTGCTATATACGTATTTTTGGTGGTAGAGGAGACCGTGTTTCATATTCCCGCCTCCCGCTCATCAGTCCTATTTCTAAACAGAACGGTGTGCTGATCAAGGAATTTAACCCAAATGCTGTAGAACAGGGCCTTTGTAGCTTGCTAACTGGATGGGAATTTTTCACCCAACAATTTGGTTATTCCACACAGACGTGTTATTTCTGTCCTGTCCCAATTGTCTCCTTAATATCGATAAATGTGCCCTTTTCCCAGGACAGGTG
Organism: Ashinkailepas kermadecensis; assembly: GCA_034440615.1. NCBI lineage: Eukaryota > Metazoa > Arthropoda > Thecostraca > Neolepadidae > Ashinkailepas > Ashinkailepas kermadecensis. The sequence continues at coordinate 272,283 of JAOTOM010005047.1, read as the reverse complement.
CCATTTTCACCGAGTTGCCCGCCCAGTTATTATGCACTATAAACATTTCACGTTGCAGGTTACTGCGCCATGGGGTGGTATCTCGGTTGGGGAAAGAATAAATAGTTGGAGAGTGAGTAGCTTTATACTTAACGTGCTTCACTTCCAATAGAACGGCTTCGAGATTAGATTTTCGATCGACTGAATTTCTGACCGTTTGCGGCCAGTAGGCAATAAGCATGGGACTGACGCTCTTAAATATGCTTAGCAGTGCAATGCGTCCTAAAGCGGCCTTGACACTGTCTCATCTGGTCTGTTTCTCTGCACATATGACGAAAGCCGTGTGCAATGGTCCATATCGACCGACAGTATATCGACTGACGCACACCTCTTCTCACCACAATCCGTTTCTGGCTGGCTCGTGGGCGACTCCCGTTAGTGGTTATCCTGTGGCCTCTAGTTGGCATACCAAAAGTTGGCATACCAAAACAAATTTGTATTGTAGTTACCGAGTAACTATTGTTGGTTGTTCCACTCCATCATCACATGGTTTGCACCTCATTACACATGCCGAAGACTATATACACAATGCGATGCATCATGTTTATCCACAAGAGATCCCACAGCTGTCCATTAGGTGCATTGTACTATATAATGCACTTGAATTCACAGATATGCACCTGCATATGCAAATATATATTTATATATATATTTATATATAACATGACAATGAAGGAGAGATACAGAGAGAGAGAGAGAGAGATAGAGAGAGAGAGAGAGAGAGAGAGAGAGAGAGAGAGAGAGAGAGAGAGAGAGAGAGAGAGAGAGAGAGAGAGAGAGAGAGACAGAGACAGAGACAGAGACAGAGACAGAGACAGAGACAGAGACAGAGACAGAGACAGAGACAGAGACAGAGACAGAGACAGAGACAGAGACAGAGACAGAGACAGAGACAGAGACAGAGACAGAGACAGAGACAGAGACAGAGACAGAGACAGAGACATAGACAGAGACATAGACAGAGACAGAGACAGAGACAGAGACAGAGACAGAGACAGAGACAGAGACAGAGACAGAGACAGAGACAGAGACAGAGACAGAGACAGAGACAGAGACAGAGACAGAGACAGAGACAGAGACAGAGACAGAGACAGAGACAGAGACAGAGACAGAGACAGAGACAGAGACAGAGACAGAGACAGAGACAGATACAGATACAGAGACAGAGACAGAGACAGAGACAGAGACAGAGACAGAGACAGAGACAGAGACAGAGACAGAGACAGAGACAGAGACAGAGACAGAGACAGAGACAGAGACAGAGACAGAGACAGAGACAGAGACAGAGACAGAGACAGAGACAGAGACAGAGACAGAGACAGAGACAGAGACAGAGACAGAGACAGAGACAGAGACAGAGACAGAGACAGAGACAGAGACAGAGACAGAGACAGAGACAGAGACAGAGACAGAGACAGAGACAGAGACAGAGACAGAGACAGAGACAGAGACAGAGACAGAGACAGAGACAGAGACAGAGACAGAGACAGAGACAGAGACAGAGACAGAGACAGAGACAGAGACAGAGACAGAGACAGAGACAGAGACAGAGACAGAGACAGAGACAGAGACAGAGACAGAGACAGAGACAGAGACAGAGACAGAGACAGAGACAGAGACAGAGACAGAGACAGAGACAGAGACAGAGACAGAGACAGAGACAGAGACAGAGACAGAGACAGAGACAGAGACAGAGACAGAGACAGAGACAGAGACAGAGACAGAGACAGAGACAGAGACAGAGACAGAGACAGAGACAGAGACAGAGACAGAGACAGAGACAGAGACAGAGACAGAGACAGAGACAGAGACAGAGACAGAGACAGAGACAGAGACAGAGACAGAGACAGAGACAGAGACAGAGACAGAGACAGAGACAGAGACAGAGACAGAGACAGAGACAGAGACAGAGACAGAGACAGAGACAGAGACAGAGACAGAGACAGAGACAGAGACAGAGACAGAGACAGAGACAGAGACAGAGACAGAGACAGAGACAGAGACAGAGACAGAGACAGAGACAGAGACAGAGACAGAGACAGAGACAGAGACAGAGACAGAGACAGAGACAGAGACAGAGACAGAGACAGAGACAGAGACAGAGACAGAGACAGAGACAGAGACAGAGACAGAGACAGAGACAGAGACAGAGACAGAGACAGAGACAGAGACAGAGACAGAGACAGAGACAGAGACAGAGACAGAGACAGAGACAGAGACAGAGACAGAGACAGAGACAGAGACAGAGACAGAGACAGAGACAGAGACAGAGACAGAGACAGAGACAGAGACAGAGACAGAGACAGAGACAGAGACAGAGACAGAGACAGAGACAGAGACAGAGACAGAGACAGAGACAGAGACAGAGACAGAGACAGAGACAGAGACAGAGACAGAGACAGAGACAGAGACAGAGACAGAGACAGAGACAGAGACAGAGACAGAGACAGAGACAGAGATAGAGATAGAGATAGAGATAGAGATAGAGATAGAGATAGAGATAGAGATAGAGATAGAGATAGAGATAGAGATAGAGATAGAGATAGAGATAGAGATAGAGATAGAGATAGAGATAGAGATAGAGATAGAGATAGAGATAGAGATAGAGATAGAGATAGAGATAGAGATAGAGATAGAGATAGAGATAGAGATAGAGATAGAGATAGAGATAGAGATAGAGATAGAGATAGAGATAGAGATAGAGATAGAGATAGAGATAGAGATAGAGATAGAGATAGAGATAGAGATAGAGATAGAGATAGAGATAGAGATAGAGATAGAGATAGAGATAGAGATAGAGATAGAGATAGAGATAGAGATAGAGATAGAGATAGAGATAGAGATAGAGATAGAGATAGAGATAGAGATAGAGATAGAGATAGAGATAGAGATAGAGATAGAGATAGAGATAGAGATAGAGATAGAGATAGAGATAGAGATAGAGATAGAGATAAGATAAATAAATAAAATAAATAAATATATATATATATATATATATATATATATATATATATATATATATATATATATATATATATATATATATATATATATATATATATATATATATATATATATATATATATATATATATATATATATATATATATATATATATATATATATATATATATATAATAAATAAATAAATATAATAAATAGAGATAGAGATAGAGAAGAGAGAGAGAGAGAGAAGAGAGAAAAGAGAAGAGAAGAGAAAGAAAAAAAAGAAAAAGGAAAAAAGAAAGAAAGAGAGAGAGAGAGAGAGAGAGAGAGAGAGAGAGAGAGAGAGAGAGAGAGAGAGAGAGAGAGAGAGAGAGAGAATGGTAGATTGAAGGAGAAGTGAGAGGAAGAAATGAGAGGAGTATACATAGACACACATGCATATGCATATATATACATACGTATATATATATATATATATATATATATATATATATATATATATATATATATATATATATATATATATATATATATATATATATATATATATCTATATATATATATATATATATATATATATATATATATATATATATATATATATATATATATATATTTGTACTAGTTAAGATGGAATGACAAATTGTTAAAACACAGAACAATGGGAGCATAGCTTTACTCACAACGTTTCGGCTCACGCCTTGCTCAAGCTATGAACAATTTACAGGCATGGGAGTATTTGGCACTTGTCGTCTTTTTCTTCTTTTGTTTTCTTCTTTTTTCAGTTCTCCTCTTCTTCTTTTTCCCTTTACTTTTTCCCCTCTCTTCCTTCCCAATTCGAACACAGGTCATGAAACATCAATTATAAAGCACTTCGCATGTGTTGACACTGAATGAACCAGACAGTGAAAACAGTACATTGGAATCGACCACGTAAGTACGACAGTGATGTATAACCTATCCTTTTTCAATATGTTCCACAATCAGTTCCGCTACAACACTTGCAATTTTGAAACTACCAGAAACACCATTGATATTCTCACGTGTGGCAATATACGTGGATTCTACTGTCTTCCGACACCTCTTCCCAAGTCCACCACTAAGAACAGATGCTTGTTTCCAATTTGGGAGATGGTCTTCTTCATCAACATGCACCACCATAGCATTAGAAATTCTATGGTATCTGAGGTCTGAACGATGTTCCCTAATTCTAGCCCCTATCCCCCGTCCCGTTTCCCCATAGTAACTTTTTCCACATTCTCCCGCGCAAGGAATTTTGTAGACTACGCTTTTTTCGTTCACGTTGCGGACCCCTTTCTTGACTATGTCTTTGAATTTGACCCCTGCTGAGAGACTGATGTTGATTTTGTCTTTTGTGAATCGGGAGATGGTGACTGCTCCCTGTGTTTCCGGTACTGATATGCACCTTTTCGTCAAAACTCGTTGCTTGGCCTTTGTCATGCACATCACTTTTTTCGCTTTTTGGCGCAACTTCACTATCAGACCCTCTGGATATTTCAGCAACTTGAAAGACTCCTTGATGAAAATCAATTCTTCTGCGAGGCACCCAGGACTGCATATTCTATGAGCCCTTAAGAAAAAGCCCATTAGGACCCCCGTTTTTGTTTCATGGCTGTGACCCGAGAAGTAGTGCAAAATATCGTTTTTGCTAGTGGGCTTTCTGTACACTGAAAATGTGCATCTGCTGTCACAGCGTTTGATCAGTGTGTCCAAGAAAGGAATCTCAGCCTAATTATCTTTTTCTTTTTCCTTTTCTAACGTGAATTGAATCGATGGATGTACCGCGTTAATATTTGTGTTGACCGCATCAAGATCAGTGTCTTGATCAACAATCACCAATATGTCATCTACGTATCTCAGCCAGAGTGAGTTGGGGCCAATCATAGATTTGAAATTGTCCGCCTCGAGGGTTTCCATAAACAAACATGCCAGAACTGGACTCAATGGTGAGCCCATGGTGAGGCCGTTGATTTGCCGATGTTCTTCCCACTGAAACTGTAGTGCTCCAAATTCCACACATGTACGCACGATCTGTATGAAATGACTCTTTGGAACTGGAAGCTCTAATTAATTTGACTTGTCTAAGGCCCTAGAAACCGCTTCCATGGCTCCCCGAAAGGGACATTCGTGAACAAGGATTTCACGTCAAAGCTTGCCAGCTTTTTTCTGGTGAAGTCTATATCTCGGATTCTACCCAGTAAGTCGCCTGAATTCCTTAGGTGGCTATCGCTTATCTGCCCTAGCATTTCTGACAAAGGTTTGCTAGTTTTTTCGCCAGCTTATGTGGAGCACTTCCTATACCTGAAACAATTGGACGCATGGGTACATCATATTTGTGAGTTTTTGGTAGACCTCTCATGGAAGGCGTCCTTGTGGACTCTTCTATTAGGTGTAGAAGTCCTTTTCCTTTCACTGGTTTTCTCAGGATGGAGCGAGCTTTCTTCTGAAACTGGGCACTCTCCTTCTGTGCACTTCCTATTGGTACCGATTGGTATGTCACTGCATCGTCTAGAAGAGCATTCATTTTTGACACATAGTCACTTTGGTTTAGAACTACCACTCCTCCGCCCTTGTCTGCTCTTGCTATTAGTATCTGATGGTCACTGCCGAGTTCTTTCAGAGCTTTCAAATATCTTCGTGGGAGGGATGGCTGTCTTGTGGCCGATAACGCCGAACAACAGGTGGTGAGTCCTTGGATGAAACCCTTGTCGATATCACTGTCAGAATACCACTGGTTGTGAGTTACGGATTTCAGATAGTTTTGTGTGTGGGATCCGACAGCGAAATTGAGGCCGAATGATAAGGCTTCTGTTTCTACCGAACTTAGATCGCGGTCCGAAAGGTTGGTAATCAAGTCACGGTTGCCAGAGTCTTTCCATGGGCTGCTTTCCATCAGGCGTACCAGCTTGGTCTGGTGGTTACGCTTTTGTTCAGAGTCCTGACGCTGTAATCTTACCACTAGATGGTGTGGAAGGTGAACTCCATTGATGCGGCTCTCAAGCACTCGACGATGGTTTCTTAAGTCGGCAATCCCGTCCTCCAGATATGCCCGAGCACAGGCAGAGAATGGATGACCCACCGAATGCAGTTGTGCTGGTGCAGATCTTGGTAGGACTTGTTCGGAGATTCAGTTTTATAGAAATTTAATTCTGTTCTTGGTGCTGGTAATCTTATGCCGCAGGTGAAATTCTTGTAACACAATGTCACTATGCTCGCCGTTGCTACTGTAAGACATACTTGTACTAGTTAAGATGGAATGACAAATTGTTAAAACACAGAACAATGGGAGCATAGCTTTATTCACAAAGTTTCGGCTCACGCCTTTCTCAAGCTATGAACAATTTACAGGCATGGGAGTATTTAGCACTTGTCGTCTTTTTCTTCTTTTGTTTTTTCTTTTTTCAGTTCTTCTCTTCTTCTTTTTCCCTTTACTTTTTCCCCCTCTCTTCCTTCCCAATTCGAACACAGGTCATGAGACATCAATCATAAAGCACTTCGCATGTGTTGACACTGAATGAACGAGACAGTGAAAACAGTACATTGGAAACGACCAAATAAGTACGACAGTGATGTATAACCTATCCTTTTTCAATATGTTCCACAATCAGTTCCGCTACAACACTTGCAATTTTGAAACTACCAGAAACACCATTGATATTCTCACGTGTGGCAATATACGCGGATTCCACTGTCTTCAGACACCTCTTCCCAAGTCCACCACTAAGAACAGATGCTTGTTTCCAATTTGGGAGATGGTCTTCTTCATCAACATGCACCACCATAGCATTAGAAATTCTATGGTATCTGAGGTCTGAACGATGTTCCCTAATTCTAGCCCCTATCCCCCGTCCCGTTTCCCCATAGTAACTTTTTCCACATTCTCCCGCGCAAGGAATTTTGTAGACTACGCTTTTTTCGTTCACGTTGCGGACCCCTTTCTTGACTATGTCTTTGATTTTGACCCCTGCTGAGAGACTGATGTTGATTTTGTCTTTTGCGAATCGGGAGATGGTGACTGCTCCCTGTGTTTCCGGTACTGATATGCACCTTTTCGTCAAAACTCGTTGCTTGGCCTTTGTCATGCACATCACTTTTTTCGCTTTTTGGCGCAACTTCACTGTCAGACCCTTTGGATATTTCAGCAACTTGAAAGACTCCTTGATGAAAATCAATTCTTCTGCGAGGCACTCAAGACTGCATATTCTTCGCTGTCATCATCTGTCCGCTGTCATATCACATCACAGCTGTAATGTGTCTATGCACAGTACCACTGTTATCGCGGAACAGCTGTAATGTGTCTATGCACAGTACCACTGTTGTCACAGTATAGCTGTGATATGTCTACGCACAGTACCACTGTTGTCGCAGTACAGCTGTAATATCTTTACACACAGCACCACTGTTGTCGCAGTACAGCTGTAATATGTATATACTCAGCGCGTCAAAGAAGCGTTGATGGAACGCTATCCCAAGTTACAGTTGTGTGGTCATATGTACGTGGTCAAATCAGGCTCAGGTCCGGTCAAATAAGGTCATGCGCATTTGCATAGACCAGCTGCGTGCGATGTATGGTTGTCTTAAAAAATGTCCGCAGGATAAGAGGATCTCTATTATAAAGTCATATGTATAATCAAAAGGAGCTGAAACTGTCATTCGACTTCTACCACACTATGCGACACGCCATTGATATGCAACGTTATATTATGATGGTTTCAATTGGGTTCTTATCATAGGGTAATAACCAAGGACGGGTCCATGGTAATCGTGAATGCTAATTCGAATCCAGCATCCATTTGTGCACATGAAAAGTGAGAAAAGGACCTTCTTAGCAACATTTGGACACTTTTCAAGACAAATTATGTATCCACTGATGTCAGGGATCATGGTTGGTATGTCCTGGGTCACTGGTAGGGAAGCGTTCACAGAGACTCGTCGTAGTCAGTGCATCCAAGGACTCACGAAGCACGAGAATCTCATGCATGCAAAGCATAGACACACTGGGCCTAGCATGATATTCAATCAGGCCATGAGTTGGTGAAATTGACCTGACACACTTGGAGACATGGTAGCCACACCTGAACGTGTTCTCAGCCGCACACATGGATTCGTTTTCGCCTTCCATTAATCGGCGAATTAGTGCAGAAATGTAAGCACCCATGGTTTTATAACGTCATATTAAGCTGACTTGAACTGACCTGGATTCAATTTTCTCCAAAGCGTAACCTAGTTATTCATTTGAAGACTTTTATAGTTTGAGCTCACTAGCGACAACAGTTCTGGTACTATCTGTTACTATCGGGCGCCGAAAACTTCTGGTTTTGCGTGGTGTATGTCTAAAAATTTATTGTCTCATCTAGTGTATGTTTGTTGGCTAAGAGTGGCGGATTAAGGAGGGGAAGGAGTGAATTCAGAACACAATATTATTATAAATCCAAGCCGTGGCGGCGTAAGGAGATTTTACCAATGACCAATCATTGTAGTATACGTTCCCACTCATGCATTCACGATCCGCCTGAGTAGAAATATCTGGCGACGCCTGTGGCCCAACATAAAACTCACCAGGGTGGCGTTGTTGTAAGTCAACTTAAGCTCATAAAAAGTGCTTGCTTTAGCCAGAATCTTCGATTTTAGCCACATTGGTAAATGAGCAGAACAAAAGCCATAAAAACAGAAAACAACCGAACATTCCTTTGGCGCTTTCATTAAATCCTTAAAGATACGCAAACGCTGAAAGTGTTATTGAAATATCTGTATCAGTTAAACGTGACGACTGGTTGAACTTTTTTGGAGGTGACCTCCTTTGACCCTGACCAACTCGATGAGGGTAGATGACCTGAACTCAAAACGTTGACACAACATGTCAAACTGATGTCGGAATCAGTATGCGAAATTTCGGCGCGCTCCCGTTCGCCATTTTTCACCATCTGCGGAAAACCTTAGGAAATGGCATAAAATGCCACCGAAGATGTGGCAGTTAATACAGGATCCAGAGAAATAACTCAAAATATGTAGGAAAACTACATATCATGCCTCATATGCAAGGCGAAGAATTATTACCGTACTACAGATTCAAAAAGCACGAACTTCACATCAAAACATCAGAAGGAATGGGCTAGAGATTCTCTGCATGTGCAAGCAGCATTTGCTCGTAGTGTGAAAGAGAAACAAAAAAAATGGAGCAAAATTTCCATTATATATATGGAACATGATATTTAATGATCAGAAAATATAGTGGCTTTGTATGATCTTTTATTACCCCCCCTAATCATTAATCACAAAATATTATATTTGTATCACCCATATGTATCTACTTTTCAATTGATGGTTTTGGCTAGAGTAAAATGTTGCTGATTACAATTGCTTTAAAAACCACAATCCCCCTAGTCATGCTAGGTTATGCTGTTTTGTCTTCGTTTGTACATATGAAGCAAGCTTTAAACAACGTAGCAAAAATCATAGCAAAAATCATACATTTCTTGCCCTAAACATGCCCTGGGCATGCTTCAGATACCAATTGATTACCTTTATACCAATATACCAAGCTATTATTTTTTACGAGTATGGGTTCACTTACAAACAAATATGTATGCACTGTTGCGGAAAAAATGCAGGCACGTCTCAGTCTGCCTGGCAGTGATAGTCTAGATTTTCCTCGTTTGTGCGATAATTGGTTCTCAAGTTCAGCAGGTTCTCTCCATCTCCAGTTCTCAAATCCACGAGCCGGTCTTCAAAGTCTCCAGGTGTTAGTGCCCTTGTATTTGATCGGGCCGATTAGTGAACCAAACGGTGACAACTTCTGCAAGTCTCAATAGTCCAACAGTGATACCCAAATTAACTAACGTTTCAGCCTCCAAATCAACAGGCAATCCCGACTGACAGGGACGGACAACCGTCAAAACGAGTCACCAAACGTTCCGGCGCCCACATCCTGTAACAGGTTACATCTCACTATACTCACTCACTAGTCAACATTCAATAAGCTTGTGCTTCAAGGTTTTTATCAATTCTTGGATTTTTTCCCAATGTACCGTTTATGAGTGTGGTTAAGATGATGTAACCACTCTGCAAATCCTTATGGTAAGGAAATGTAGCATGAGGTAACCTAACCTAGCCTCATCTTCCTTTTAAAAAAATGTCCATCAATCCACATAAAAACCTTGAAGAATGCCAAACATTGTTGGTTTAAAATATTCCAACTATGGAAACGTAACCGAACCAAATATAACCTAGCCTTACCCACTTTCGAAGAAAACATCCCTTTGTTTTCAGTCCAAGTTTTTTCGTAACTTCTTTGTTCGCTTGCTAGACTTAAAATGTGTGTAAAATTTGTCTCTTAAACACCTTAAAGCACAATAACACCTATAATTTTACAGTTACCCACACGCATTAAATCCAGTCCTGCTTGGCTGAAGACCAATTTTGTTGCAAACCAGCCTGTTTGGGGAGGGGGAGCGTGGCTGAGGTGTTCGTCCCAGGCGTTCTAGTGGTAAGCATGGTAATTCTGTTATCTTCAATTGGTGACTGGATGTGGTTATAGTATAACCATCATGTTGCACCAATCATGTCAGTTCCTTGTACCAATGCAATTTCCAATTCCTTATTGGTCTATGGCCGAAACGTTACAATAGATCTTTACAATTTTTCTAACTTTAAGTCGTTCCTGGATCTTGAAATAAATTTAACTTTTAATATATCTACCAAAATTTCCAATTGAATGCATATTAATGTGTGTACCTTGCGTTTGATGACTTCAAGGATGACGGTCTTGTAAATAAAGACCATCATGCATGACAAATTCGCCGATCAAATCATTCAAGCTACATTTTGTTCCCTGTCATATGAGGAAGAGCTGCAAGTTATCAAGAAATAACCGAGGAGGCCAACGCTGCTTTGGTAAGTCGGGTGTGTTCCATGCTTTTCAAATGTTTGATCATTCGACTTTGGAATAATATTTGCATTGATGTTGGTTATTGGCTTTACGACACATAGACCGTGGAGTCATGTAGCGTAGCCAATCTCTCGCTCAGATTGGTCACGGGCGAAGAGTAGCGACAGGTGAGACTCGAACCCATAATCTTTCTAATGTGAGACGGGTGTCCTACCCCAAGACTACTCGTCGCGATATTTGCATTGATGTTTGTATAGCATTTTATGGTATATTTGTATAACTACATCTTCAAATAGAGATGAAAACTAGCTTGCGAGAAGTTAACCTCGCCAACGTCGCTTTTAAGGTGTGAAAAATTGTCAATAACTTGTGTTTCTTTGTCCCAGTGTGACAGTGATGGTTATATGCGCAACCAAAAGTTCTTGAAAAAGTGGTAAAAAGGTCCGAACAGTGTTTTTTTTTGGAGTCGGGTGGGGATCAACTTTCGACTTTTAGGGAGCGAAAAATAAAATTGTAGAAATCCGAGGAATGTTTTTTGGCAGGGTTCAGTATTGACTTTCTGCCCCACCCCATTTCGGTGTCTCGGACTGACCCTGCCCGGTCATCAGACATCACGGATTAGGCAGAAACACCTGCAATCGACTTGTAGCCATCACGAGTCTACGTTAGTGGCAGCAAAAGAGGCTAGTGATAGCAACATGCACACACGCAGCACATTCATACAAATTAATATGGTAGTGTGCGGAGTAAAGCTGGGTGTCCGGCCGGATCGCTGCGCAGGTGGCGCTTCAGATTGGGACCGAACAATGAGACAATAAGCCGGAGAACGTCAGGCGGCAGGCCGGTGAACAGCCCTGTCGCGCGGCAGCAAAGTGTGAGTGACCCTTTGTTGAGCTATGGTTATGTGCGAAGCCTTCTCGTGCGGGTGTTCACACATAACGTGACATTGCATTTGATCATTAATCCTATTAAGAGAGATGGCACAAAGTGTCCCCACTCCCTATTGTGATTTTCTGCTGTAGCTCCCGAACGTCTGACGCGATCAGCCTAAACTTTACGATTTTTCCGAACATTCTTTTCTGCATATGGTGTCAATTATGGACATCACTTGGACAAGGGATGCATCCAGGGTTGAGTCTTGAGACGATTGTTGGAGAAAAAAAACTATTACATTTGTCATATCGCAACATGCTTAGTATTTGCTGAATGAATATTGGGAAGTGTTTGACAGTTCATGAAACTTCGCAACCAGCGTTGAAAGGTCATTGGCTACATGACTTGAGAGTTTATAGCTATATTCTTATCGGAGTGGGTGAGGGTGGGTGAGAAAGTGGATAGAAGGTTCACTATCAAAGTTCGTGTAATTGGTGACGTTGAGTAACTATGATGCTACGTGAGCAATGATGAGATATTTGGCAAAGCTTTGAAGAGGTCGAAAGTATATTTCAGTGACGAGAGGTTCCGGGCAACATTATTGGCAGGCACTTTTGACAGATGTTCTCGTTTATGTTAACTTGTCTTCCTTCATCTTAGTCCTTGAATGTATTAGAGATACTACAACACAGCAACTATTTTGGGGCTATTTGCGTAAGGTACCTAAAACTTCAGAACTTGCACGCATGCAAGGGGCAGATATAGAGTGCACGAGATGGGGGCTGGGTCTGGTTTTCAGGTACAAGTAGTTATTTAAATTGGGGGTCTTTTCTCTTGCATGGACAAACAGAAGATATCTCGCAAACGCTGTGGATGTTCGGAAATATTACTTTGGTCCAAGGCAGGTCCAGGCGAGCTGTTCCGGGGGCATGTTCTTACGAATGTGCGACCAAGCACGTGCATTTCATTATTTACTTATACAAGAATTGTCATACCTCGCTTCGGTGAGTACTCGTTTGCTCCAACTTAATTGCCTGAAGGTCATTTCTAGGTATAGCTAAAAGTGGTTCCGGAATATTTTCCAAACTTCGTATCTAGATGTATCAGTCGAGACACCTAGCTGCTGCATGACCATTTGACGTCAAGTCCCGACGTCTTTGAAAGGAGCTTAACGTATCGAGGGTGGTACCATACGAAGGAGTTTAAGGAACGTTAGGCCTGGATTGTTCATTAGTAAAACTCTGGAAGCGTAGTTTACTCCACCCATCCGGATGTTTCCAACTCCGCCTATGAATGGAATTTCGATATAGAAAGTGGTCTTCCCAAAAGTGTTCAAAATCATGCGAGCGATATGGGGCATGCGAAATTATGGATGCTTTGTCACAATTGTACACACCACATTGCCTCTAATTTCGATTCGCTGATTCCGCCATTGCTAAAGTAGGTTATTTGATGTCACACGTCCCAGAGGTCATTGCTTTGATTCAGCACAACATATAAGGTGTAATTGAAGGCATCATAAGTAAAGAAAACATCCTAAAATATACACCCCAATTGAGCGTGGACTGGATTCGCGTTGTGTTCTCACTTGAGCTGGAAGATCGTTCCCTCGGCTCTAGAATGGTGTCAGATATGACAAAGCTCGTTGCAAGATATAGAAACAAACTGTTCTACAACTTCCACGATTTTCCACATTTTTGCCTGTGAAAATATGCAGAATTGTATTGGATGCAAATGTAAGTTGCGCTACAGGAAACTGATCGTCGTTTTCTGCAGGAAATTGGCAGGTTGGCTTTCGAGACTCGGGAGGCGCATCATGTGGTCTCCCCCTCTTCCCCCCTCTCCTCTGCATTTCGCAGTCAAAGGAGCTCTTCCCCGTCATGAGGTTAAGCGACGACAAGCTGTACAATTTCGCGCTTTCTGTGTAAATGAATGTCGTTTGCTGCGAGGTCGTCACCTGACACTACCTGTAACCGACAAGTCCACTTCCAGCGCCAAAGGAGTTCAATTGGGAACAAGAACACAACGAATTCGGATTTTGGCGCTCAAAACGGAAAAAACCGCACCGCGCAAGTGGATAATTTTAACAGTATACATACCACGCTACATCGTACATAAATAGTGCAAACAGTCAAACCTGCATGAGGGATTTCCATCACACCACATTGTGCTAAATGCTCCTTACATTAAACGTTCATGTTGCATTTATGTCAAATCCTCCATCCCCGAAAATCGTGTGGAATTGGCACTTTTGGCGCCCTGAGCGGACAAGTAAAAAGAAGTAGATTTCCTCATACGGCGTCATGGTGCTCGAGAGGGATACCTTGAGACAAGTCGCATGAAAATGGCACGTTGGCGCTCTGAATGGACGATGCGATATCGTCCTGTGGATGCTTATCGTTCAATCTCGCAAATGTGTGGTGCAATCACTTAACACGCGCACTGGAGGGGGGGGGGGGGCGAAATCCGCCTACCCCTCCGGTTTTTCGTACATGAATCCAGATTGCGGTGCGTTGCTTAAAGCAAGAAAAATGGAAATCGACCGAAACGTTTTCGAGTTAGAGGCCGTTAAATTCAAAACATTTCGTAGCGCCAGACCAAAAATCGGCACTGATGCGCTTCCCGTATATTGGCAAAAGCGAAGTGTTCTTGGCAACACTAGCGACTTGTTTGATGTATATTGATATGCTATATAGTTTCAAGGTCATGTTAGGTCACCGAGGTCAAGTAAGGTCAAGTTCATGGAACCAAACTTGATCAACTGGAATGTTGTCATAAATGCAAATGCCTGTCATGCGGTTGTTGTCGCTTTGCATGTTACACCCTACACATTCTGAAAACTAATGTTTGTCATTGTGTACCTAAGCGTTTCCATACTTTATTCATGTACTTCATTCCTTTCTTAGCGAAGCTGATTGAGGCGAGCTGCCCGAGCAGTCGGGCGGGCGGGATGGTTTCGTAACTGGAACTGGAACTGGAACAGGTAACTGACCCGATAAAGTGCTGCTATATAGGTGACCTGAGGTCAAATGCCGAGTCTAGCATCTGCATTGCATCATTAGTAATGTCCAAAATATCATTGATGCCCATTTTGAAGCATTTAAACACAATCACAGCGATCCATAACAATGAATATCCAAGCCACGAAAAAGAAGAAAATATTTACATATGTGACCTCATTTCACATTGAAGATATTGACTTAAGGTCATGGAATTTGCACACAATAGAGATCACTACCGTACCCATCCACCCTGAGTATTTCGTTCCTTCAACTTTAATAGGAGCCGAGATCTTATGGGGGCGAATTGACCCCCCCCTCCTTCAGTGCGCGTAATTTTCAGAGGCCCTCCAGGGCGCGTGTTAATAAACGTAAGGTCTTTGTCTTAATTTCATACAGATGATAAGGAGATTCATTGAAATGGAGATTCTTCAGGTACATAGTTAACTAAACAAGTCGAAAGGCGCTGTGCAGTGGCGTATGTACTCGATAATGGGTAATCCTTGAACATGCAATACGGTGGAGGGTGCATGGTAGTGTTTCCTATGGTGGGTTGGTGACGTTGGGCCGGGTCGGTGCTGTCCACTGTGGTGGAGGTGGGTGATACCTGGTAGTGTTCCCTGTGGTGTGTTGGTGATGTTCGGTGGTGTCCTCTGTGGTGCAGGTGGGTGATACCTGGTAGTGTTCCCTGTGGTGTGTTGGTGACGTCCGGTGGTGTCCTCTGTGGTGGAGATGGGTGATACCTGGTAGTGTTACCTGTGGTGTTTTAGTGATGTCCGGTGGTGTCCTCTGTGGTGGAGGTGGGTGATATCTGAGTGTTCCCTGTGGTGTGTTGGTGACGTTCGGTGGTGTCCTCTGTGGTGGAGGTGGGTGATATTTGGTAGTGTTCCCTGTGGTGTGTCGGTGACGTTCGGTGGTGTCCTCTGTGGTGGAGGTGGGTGATACCTGGTAGTGTTCCCTGTGGTGTGTTGGTGACGTTCGGTGGTGTCCTCTGTGGTGGAGGTGGGTGATATCTGGTAGTGTTCCCTGTGGTGCGTTGGTGACGTTCGGTGGTGTCCTCTGTGGTGGAGGTGGGCGATATCTGGTGGTGTCCTCCTGTGGTGGGTGGGTGCTACCTGGGGCATTCCAGGAGAGATCGACCAGGGTTCGACACCCTCATCTCTCATATCTGGACCAAAATTGTTGCATGGGGTTATCCTATGCCTGAATCCACCTGTGCAAATTTTACTTCGATCAGGTCAACGGTTCAGGAGTTATAGCCTCGGGCATTTCTGGAAGGTCATGCTGCAAGGTTATGTGTGGTGGCCGATAACTAAGTTATTTATCAGTCAAAATATAAACATCCAAATGATTGAAATCGCAAAAGATTCAAGAAATCCAACTCTGACAATATTTATATGTGGTGAATAATGAAAGAGTTTCCCCATGACCTCAAGCCACGTGACCTCCAGTGTCCTCGATGCCCGTAACATATTTTTTTATTGAGAGAATGGAAGGACCATGTTTTGGCTTGATATATAGCATATATAAAGAACGTTTTTTCATAAATTTTCATTTGGAGAGCGCAAAATTTACCGTATTGGAAGTCTTCCGAGGATTGAGCTTCTAACTCGGCCGTCCCTCCGTCCATTATCGAGATGCAGTTTGATAACACATACCAACGCGTTCTCTGGCATCGTGTGAATGATGGATGGTTTTACAAAATAGTAACGCACCCTGATCAGCCAGTGGATGTTCTTCACGATGTACCCTGCGAATCTGTTAAAAGCATTAAAACAGGAGTTTGTCTTCTTATTTGGATTCCTGGTTTGATAACTTTTGCCAGTGGATATTCCAGTATGGAATATGTTGCTAGTGAACAAGCGAATTCTGAGGAAACAATTAGTTCGCTTATTGGGGAACAATGAAGTAGATAGAGGAAGGATTGTCTGGTTTTCAATGGCGCTTAAGCCGGACAATGCCAACATCGTAGCCTATTGGCCCTGCACGTGGACAGTTTGGCGCTGTATGCGACAGGGAGCAATGGCGCGACTGCGGGACATAATGGTATCTCAAGATGTAAAACGCACAATTTTAAGTGATTTAACCAACCAATATGTGCACAAAGCAACTCAGTTTTATCCCAGACAATACACTGAATGTTTTCTGTGGCACAGGCCTGCTTGCTTTGCATTCGTTTATTACAGGCTTCATTATTTACAGTGACGACTTGGTCGGCGTCGATGATGTGTATGCCAGCCTTTATTGTGATGCAGGCTGACAAATGAAGCCGGGGAAGGTGTTTACTTGGTCTTTAGTCCAATAGTGAAGAAAATATCCGGGGAAAATGCCGGATTTTCAATGGCGCTTAGACCGGACAATACCAACATTGTAGCCTATTGGCGCTGCATGTGGACATTTTGGCGCTGTATGCGGCAGGGAGCAATGGCGCCATTGCTGGACTAAGTGGGGACTTGAAATGTAAAACAATCCAAAACAGGTCACGTAATCAATGTATATAGTTAAAAAGGCCCACATTTTAATCCTGACAATTTATTTCGTCCATTCCCAGGTACTTTTAGGCCAGCCGTGCACATTTAGAAGGTGCGTTCTTCAAGTGCATTCTGCCCGCAAGGCCAGGAAGATTTGCTACAACTCCTATAGACATTGAGCTGAAACTGAGAATATAAAAATGCAAGATCATTCTCTGTCGTATAATGCAATCATCGGAATAAAAATGTGTCGTATGAGGTTGAATATGTAAATAGCACTATAATTGCAAAGTAGCATGATCTAATGCCACGTAAATTACAGGTAGTGAGGGTTAAATTGATACGATATTTTATGCTGGCATAAAGGAATTGTGTCCTTATAGAGAACCAATGTCCGCACATGGCGCCAAAATAGTTCCAAGGTATGTATTGCTGAGTTATGGTTTTCAAGGCTAAGGAACATATAACTACACGTAATGCTCAATGACTTAGCATGATTAACTAACTTAACCCCGCCTTAAATCCTCCCAGGTATCCACACCATGGTAACTTTAATATTTGCGTCTCCATACAGCGCCAAAACGGGTGCCAATTTCGAGTGGACAGTGCCCTGCGAGCACATTTCCCCTTACAGCGCCAAATAGTCCAGTTTAGCGCCAATCCGTCCGTTTCGAGCGCCTTCCCCGTTCCCGACACCGAGTCTCGTTTATCTAGAGTAGTGGAAAAAGTCGGGTTGGGTACTCTGAAACTGAGCAGAATCAGCTAAATACTGTAGAGGGTCTCCCCGAAAACCCTGAAGTTGTTTGCATCAAGGCCCTATACGGGCGAGGTCTAGCCTCGCAACCAGCTCTGTGATATATTGCACCTCAAATACACACACACCAGATGAAGAAAGAAGGGATGCCGCACATAACATAGCCCCGTTAATGCGACTTACTTCTCGTCATCTGCATACAACTGTTCAACTACAACATGTAGGTTTTCTAATCGATGACACCATTCACAACGTATATATTGCGATCAAATGATCATCATTGCCCTCGGCAGCTTTTACGTTTCACGAAGAGACACAGGCACACAAGAGGAAAAAGTAAGCTGCGTTAGCTAATGGGGTCATTGAAATCCAGATGTAACCAGCCATTGGATCAGCAGTGATATAGTGATATTAGCCATTCCTGTCATGGCGGTAAGTGAAACAACCTAATATTCTACATTCCAAACCCGAGACAGAAGACAACAAGGTTACACCTTGAAGTCTAGTACGATAATTGAAGGTCCAATTTCTTATTTGTATGTACAAGCACTGGAGAGCGGTCGCTGCAGCTTCTAGGAGTCAGCCGACATTTCATCTATGTATATCTGGAAAAGTGCTTGCGCTATTTAGTTATTTATGATATATATATCTATATATCGAAATGCATGATCGTGAGGTATTCCATCCCCGCTTAATAAACACACTATAGGTCAAGTGAACGATCGAAGTACTCAATACTTTCGAGAGGCTGGGGAAAAGGTCAAGTTGACAAGCATGATGAACGAATATCATATTTCACGTGCTGCCATGACAAACTGCAACAAATGGTTCTTCAAAATTGCGGCTACGGTGCTATCTGCCGGGCCGGCGCCGGAGCATGGGCGCGCGCGTCACCGGTGACGTCACCGACACCCCGACAGTCGACTACATAACAGGCGCCCGGCACCGCTGACCGACACAGGCACTAGCAGCGGTGCATCTGGACACAGACGACACTTCCAACACATCGGCAAGCGGCGACTGACGCCTCTGCAGCGGGCCCTCGGCCGACCGTCAGGTACGTCCAGGTTCCTGAAATTCTGAAATCTAAGTAGAGAGGCACATTCAATGACGATTGTTTTGAGGTAGCTTTTTTCTTCTCGACATTATTAAAAGCCACTTTTGCTATTTTTTAGTCCAGGTTATGAATGAGCTTTGGGTCCTTAAAAGCGCTCGTGGCCTCTGGCAGCCGCTGACCACTGGTAAGGGCAGCAGGCACACTACTTACGTTATCGCCATCATGAACGATCAACAAATGTCATAGCAAATCACTAATTAATAGCATTATCCATATATGTTTGTACGTTTTTAACATCAATTGGCTTTTTGACATCACCCCTCTCCCCCTCCACTCTATCAAAAGTAAATATCAGGACACTGGGCACATCTCAAAGTCGCCATGTGCCGTGTGCAAACACCGTGTTACGGTGGGCGCTCCATGCTCTGGGAATCGAATACTTGTGCAATGACAGAGAACAGCCGTGGCATTCACTCCCTTCAGCTTCTCATAACTTAAAAAAAGCTATATCTATGGTGCTCAACGACATCAACTGCTACTTCCTTCCTCCTCTCCAAGCTCCTTAAGTCACTCTCATGCCGGCGAATAAGAGTAAGCGGTCACGTAAGACAAGTCAAGTTGCCTTGGCTTTGCTACCTTGTCTCTGAACTACGCCCGTTATTGTGTCCTTGATTATCGGTGGTTGCCAGATGGTAGAGCAGAGCTCGGGTTGCATGTCCGTACGGACATCCGTTTGGTACGGATAACGGAGCTGACCCTTTAGAGGTTGGCGAAATCAATGGATAGCGATTGGATACCGGATTCACTCTTCAACTCTTGCCGCGAAAATGAAAATTTGGCAAAATAACCATAATTCCTTCTGTTCCAAAAATAGTTTTGCAAAGTGAAATTTTGAAGTTAGTCGATGCTGACAATTAAAAATAAATAGGTTCGATCAATATGTGACGCCGCCAACCACCATTTACATTGTGATACATGCATGTACATTGTCATACTTGCAGGTACGCCAATGTCAAACACATGCGTATGTAGCTTCAAGTGAATTATTTCCATCGTTTTTTCAATTACCAGTCACCATCTAACATTTATTCGATCGGGTTTACCGTAATCACATTGCTATCCATGAGCTGGTGGATATACTACCTATACTCACATCCAGCAAATTTGCTTCAAGGCTCCTTTCCAATTGCGGAAGACTATCCTGCCAGTTTTCCCTGAAGATGCTTGCGCTCTCCCCACTCAAATGGAAGACAAATTCTACTTTCCCATTTCGTCACCTCTGCCTTCCTCCTCATTCACTTCTCTCCTGTATGATGTATACACTAAACATCCAAATCTTGCAATCAGTCACATGGAAGTTACTTCTGGCATAACACAGCCATGCGATTCCTCAGTTATCAAAATTGTGAGAATCATTATTGATATACGATGTGTCGCAAATGCAACTCAAACATTGCACATGTCTCGCCTTTTTATTTGACACTGCACTATGCGGTTTTGTCTGCCGACAGGCTAGTGCATTCTGTGGACATCCTTTCCACACATACGCAAGCCCAATAGGCTCCGCCCATCGGTCTGGGTACATGCACACAAACACCACATCAGCGGCTATTCCGACGGCATGTTTCTGGTACAAATGTTCATCGCATAGGCACGGAAACTTTCTCAAACTGTCGTATGTTAATTCAATGCTAAAACCTTCCAAAGTGGGTTGGGTGGACGTTGCCCCCTCCGCCCCTCCGTCGCCGTGGTTTCCGTGCCCTTGGTATATTTCCCCAAGCCTGGCGACATGTGACATGACATGTCATATCAAATCAAGTTACGTGTAAAGTTTCTTCAATTAATAACTGTTATGCTAGGTTCGTCAAGCTGTAAACAAGAAGCAGTACGGTTGTGTTAGCTATTGGTGACCACTATGATAGCTTTCGTCAATACCTGCTTCACGGTGCGCAACGGTCTATGGTTTACTTACAGGATGCTCCACAACGCTTGCCTGCTATGTCTGCTGCTTGTGACGACCCTGGACGCCTTGGACACCACTGTCGTCCATACTGTGAGAAGTGTATCTTCTCCTTTCGGAGACATACATAACACCAAAGGCAGTTTGCCACCACACAAAAGCAATACTGAAGTTGAAGCCTCCGGGATAAATACCAAGAAATTTATGAATGTTGATGGACGCCAAAATACCCAAATACGCCGACTTGCTGACTCTTCGCTTTCCGAACACCAGCGTCCTGAAGCAAGACGAATCATCAACCGGCGCTCAGAGGAGAGACGAGTGGAGACCAGGCGAGATTACAACCGGCAATCCGAAGACCGGCGACTGGAATCCGGGCGAGCTGCCAACCGACGGTCCGCGGAGCGACGTCTGGACGCTAGTCCGGCTGACAACAGACGCTCTGAAGAGAGGCGACTTGATGCTAGGCGAGCTGACAACAGGCGCCCAGAGGAGCGACGAGTAGAGGCCAGGCGAGATTACAACCATAAATCCGAAGAGCGACGTCTGGACTCAAGGCAAGCTGACAACAGGCGTTCAGAGGAGCGACGGGTGGATGTCAGGCGAGCTGACAACCGACGGTCCGCGGAGCGACGGCTGGATGCTCGTCGGGCTGACAACAGACGCTCTGACGAAAGGCGACTTGGTGCCAAGCAAACTGACAGCAGGCGCTCAGAGGAACGACGGGTGGAAGTCAGGCGAACTGATAACCGACGGTCAGAGGAGCGACGTCTGGACTCAAGGCGTGCTGCCAACCAGCGTTCAGAGGAGCGACGGGTGGATGATCGTCGGGATGACAACAGACGTTCCGAGGAGCGGCAACTTGATGCCAGGCAAGCTGACAACCAGCGCTCAGAGGAGCGACGAGTGGAGGCCAGGCGAGATTACAAGTGGCAATCCGAAGAGCAGCGACTGGACTCCAGGCGAGCTGACAACCGACGATCCGAGGAACGACGTCTGGACAATCGTCGGGCTGACAACAGACGCTCTGAAGAGAGGCGACTTGGTGCCAAGCAAACTGACAGCAGGCGCTCAGAGGAACGACGGGTGGAGGTCAGGCGAACTGATGACCGACGGTCAGAGGAGCGACGTCTGGACTCAAGGCGTGCTGTCAACCAGCGTTCAGAGGAGCGACGGGTGGACGCTCGTCGGGCTGACAACAGAAGTTCCGAGGAGCGACGAGTGGAGGTCAGTCGAACTGATAACCGACGGTCTGAGGAGCGAAGTCTGGACGCTAGTCGAGCTGACAACAGGCGTTCCGAAGAGAGGCGACTTGATGCCAGTTATGCCAACAGCAGGCGATCAGAGGAGCGACGCGTGGAGCCCATGCGAGATTACAACAGGAAATCCGAAGAGCGACGGCTGGACCCCAGGCGAGCTGACAACCGACGATCCGAGGAGCGACGTCTGGACGCTCGTCGGGCTGACAACAGACGCTCTGAAGAGAGGCGACTTGACACCAGACAAGCTGACAGCAGGCGCTCAGAGGAGCGACATGTTGAGGTCAGACGAGCTGACAACCGACGGTCCGAGGAGCGACGTCTGGACGCTCGTCGGGCTGACAACAGACGTTCAGAGGAGCGGCGACTTGATGCCAGGCAAGCTGAGAGCAGGCGCTCAGAGGAGCGACATGTTGACGTCAGGCGAACTGACAACCGACGGTCCGTGGAGCGACTGGTGGAGGTCAGGCGAACTGATAACCGACGGTCTGAGGAGCGACGTCTGGTGAATCGTCGGGCTGATAACAGACGCTCTGAAGAGAGGCGACTTGGTGCCAAGCAAACTGACAGCAGGCGCTCAGAGGAACGACGGGTGGAGGTCAGGCGAACTGATGACCGACGGTCAGAGGAGCGACGTCTGGACTCAAGGCGTGCTGTCAACCAGCGTTCAGAGGAGCGACGGGTGGACGCTCGTCGGGCTGACAACAGACGTTCCGAGGAGCGACGAGTGGAGGTCAGTCGAACTGATAACCGACGGTCTGAGGAGCGAAGTCTGGACGCTAGTCGAGCTGACAACAGGCGTTCCGAAGAAAGGCGACTTGATGCCAGTTATGCCAACAGCAGGCGATCAGAGGAGCGACGCGTGGAGCCCATGCGAGATTACAACAGGAAATCCGAAGAGCGACGGCTGGACCCCAGGCGAGCTGACAACCGACGATCCGAGGAGCGACGTCTGGACGCTCGTCGGGCTGACAACAGACGCTCTGAAGAGAGGCGACTTGACACCAGACAAGCTGACAGCAGGCGCTCAGAGGAGCGACATGTTGAGGTCAGACGAGCTGACAACCGACGGTCCCAGGAGCGACGTCTGGACGCTCGTCGGGCTGACAACAGACGTTCAGAGGAGCGGCGACTTGATGCCAGGCAAGCTGAGAGCAGGCGCTCAGAGGAGCGACATGTTGAAGTCAGGCGAACTGACAACCGACGGTCCGTGGAGCGACGTCTGGACAACACTCGTCGGGCTGACAACAGACGTTCCGATGAGAGGCGAATTGATACCAGGGAAGCCGACAACCGGCGCTCACAGGATCGAAATGTTGAGGTCAGGCGAGCTGACAACCGACGGTCCGAGGAGCGACGTCTGGACGCTCGTCGGGCTGGCAACAGGCGCTCTGAAGAGAGGCGACTTGACACCAGACAAGCTGACAGCAGGCGCTCAGAGGAGCGACATGTTGAGGTCAGGCGAGCTGACAACCGACGGGCCGAGGAGCGACGTCTGGACGCTCGTCGGGCTGACAACAGGCGCTCTGAAGAGAGGCGACTTGACACCAGACAGGCTGACAGCAGGCGCTCAGAGGAGCGACATGTTGAGGTCAGACGAGCTGACAATCGACGGGCCGAGGAGCGACGTCTGGACGCCCGTCGGGCTGACAACAGACGTTCGGAAGAGAGGCGACTTGACACCAGACAAGCTGACAGCAGGCGCTCAGAGGAGCGACATGTTGAGGTCATTCGAGCTGACAACCGATGGTCCGAGGAGCGACGTCTGGATACTCGTCGGGCTGACAACAGACGCTCGGAAGAGAGGCGACTTGATGCTAGGCGAGCTGACAACAGGCGCTCAGAGGAGCGACATGTTGAGGTCAGACGAGCTGACAACCGACGGTCTGAGGAGCGACGTCTGGACGCTCGTCGGGCTGACAACAGACGTTCAGAGGAGCGGCGACTTGATGCCAGGCAAGCTGAGAGCAGGCGCTCAGAGGAGCGACATGTTGAAGTCAGGCGAGCTGACAACCGACGGGCCGAGGAGCGACTCCGGGACGCTAGTCGGTCTGACAACAGGCGCTCTGAAGAGAGGCGACTTGACACCAGACAAGCACACAGCAGGCGCTCAGAGGAGCGACAAGCCGATACGAGGAGAGCTGTCGACACACGTTCGGAAGAACGACGTCTTGATACGAGACGAGTTAGAAGCACACGCAACGAAGAGCGACGGCTGGAGGCTAGGCGAGCTGACAACGGGCATTCCGAAGAGCGAAAACTCAACGATAGGCGAGTAAACAGCAGGTCGGAAGAGAGGCGACTGGCGGCCAGACGCATGGACAACAGGCTACCAGAAGAGAAACTTCATAACGGGAGACGAGTCGACAACAGACGTACAGATGCGCGACGAGTTCGGGTGGCTCACGTTGGGCTAGAGGCAAGGCGAATCCATAGCGTACGTTCGGAAGAGCGGCGTACAGAGGCGTGGAAAACTCACAGCATACTCTTCGAAGGTACAGAGGCGAGACGAGCCGAAACGAGGCGCTACGATGAACGAAGACAGGAGGCGGGGCAGGCTGAGAGCAGACGCTCTGAATCGACCACGCCTAAAGCTGAACACCACTGGACATTGGCGCCATTCACCACGACCCCAGAGGAAATAACGGTGAGCGACACACGCAAACTGTGCTGTGCCAGTTTCCTTCGCAATCCCATGATGTGTATATTTCCAACGTGTACCTGCCATGAAGACCAACATTTTCATGTGATAACAGGATGAGGCAGTTAAAATCACTTTGCTTCAAGTACAGACAGGCACCCTATTATTGAGTGCTTAGAGACACATGTATCCCTGTATCCGTGAGCAAAGAAACTTCACCATCCGCTTCTACATAAAAGCCATGAGTGCATGACAACGATGCGTACTTTCTGACGTATGATTATGTTCCGCAGAAAACAATTCGAATCAAGAAGCCAGTTCTAAAGCCGAAGTACACTGAGAACGCGCCGTTTTATTCCAAGTAAGTTGTCTGAGACCTTCACAAACCTCTAGGGGATTGGGAGCTAGCCTCCAAAAACCTCCGAATGGTGACAACATTTGCCCCCGCCAGTCAAAGCGCACCATTTAGGCATTGCTGGCGCTGATAAGCCGGCCAAATATGTGGCAACCATGAGTTTAAAAAATAACAATAATGTACTTGGTTCATGACACCATTATCACTACACTGGTGGTGGGGCAAGCCGCCAGGGCTACTCAGTGTAGTTCTCACACGAGATAGCAATTTCTGTACGTCATATTTTTTACTCCGTCTAATTATGAGCTTAATGTAATACCGGATGTATTTTGGTTATTTTCCTTTATGACCAGCCTACAAAGCCTGCAATGTTGCATTGTAGCAGCTTGCATTGTTTTAGCTGACACAACTCGTCATGTGGCTAATCAGTTCTGCATTGCCAATTTTAACTATGGTTTCAACTGATCAATGTTGATTCGTTGAAAAAATGTGCGATAAACGTTGATTCAAGATGGATTCGACTGAACATTGAAAATGGATGGTGATGATGGTTAACGTCACGGGCTGGCTTCAGTTTCGTCGCCACGGTGTGGGCTGGCTTCAGTTTGGCCGCCGCGGTGTGTTTCTTATTTGCCACGGTTGGGCTGGCTTCAGTTTGGCCGTACCACGGTGTGGGCTGGCTTCAGTTTGGTCGCCACGGTGTGGGCTTTCAGTTTGGTTACCACGTTGCGGGCTAGGCTTCAGTGACCACCACGGCGTGGGTTAGCGTTGGTAACCGAATCCGTTCTCCTGCTGCAGGCCGGTGCTCACCACATCGCTGGCCACCTCATTCTGGACGGGCGTGATGGGGCTGGCGCTCTGGACACTGCGTCCGCAGACCAAGGTCCTATAGAGCGGCCGCCGCACGCCCACTGTTATGCGCCAGTTTGGTTCGGTGCACTCAGGCTGTGTTTCAGACCGCTTCGAGTGTACCGTTGTTAATACTTTGCAAAACCGTTATGAAATTTGAATGTGAAATATATGACGCAACTCAGAAAGGCTTTTGCGATGGGGTTGCCGACCAGGAACACTTGTCGGCTATGCATGTTGCATGAGCTCTATTCACTGCGCAAAGTAAGGTGCCTTCCTCTTCTATAAAATTATAATGAAGTACGGAGCCCATTTTATGGACATAAAAGCGACCCGGAAACCCTAAAGGTGACAAAAGATAATATAGGAAAATGTTGTGAAATCAGAATGCAACATATTTCACACATCTCGTCAGACCGTTGTGAAAAATCGGCCCTGGCCGGGGAGACAACAGGACATTCAACTGCGTACACCGAAAACACAATCCGAGTAGGTTGAACATGTCACGGCTATGTTTCCAATCTGAGGTCAGGTGCCCCTTAAAATACGATCGAAAATTGGTAGCCCGACGTTGGTCACCATACGATAAAACCGCGTTCAATTTCGCCCTCGATTTGGAACGTCGATCTTTCTAAAAAAGGTAGGCTTTCAGCATCAACCTAGTAGCCCTCACTTTCTCATGCGAGGATATCTTTGAAACTGATGTAATCAAGCCTTCAAGTGCTGGTACGAGGAGGCAGGAGGTTCACTTGAATAATGCATTATGCCCTAAATAGCCATCTGGATACGCCATCTACATATGCCTCATCGAGCCCGTCGTTGCAGTAGTGCGCAGCGATTAATGACATCCAGCCCTTTCTATAATCAGGGGCCTAGAGGCTCACTTCAGCATCGGTAGGGGTTCTGTCACAGAGTGAAATGAGGGGGGGCGGGGCAGTAGGGCACGTCTTCAAACATTTTTAGCACTTAGCATTACGCCAATAGAAGTTGTACGAAAGGAGTCGACCTAACAAAAGCTTTGTGTTGCTCCCCTTCCACGAAACGTTCAAGTCTTGGGCGAGCATCCAGCACCTTCCACTGCAAATATAATGGTGCAGTACCCATATTTAAGCCTGTAATAGCCAACGAACCGCATTGCATCGCAGCACCGACAGGGACTCCGCCACAGAGGAGAGGAAATAGCAAGGAGGACGGGATTCCAAATATTGTCGGTACTTATCATTGCGCCACTGGACGTTGCATGGAAAGACCAACACCATGATCCCACTGGTGCGGACACCGACATCGGAGACACAGGAGCCAGCCAGAAAACCACACACATAACAAAACAATAACCACATACAATAAGCCCTCCATCGATCAAAACCATCTCCCCAGTTCAAATGATACATGCACCACCCCATCTCGCCCCTTGAACTTTCCACTAGAAAAAAAAACATTCGCAGAACCCAGAATCAAACCTCTGCCAATCAATGAACCACGTTGTATGAATCATGCAGGTACACTCAGCTGAACATGTTCTAAGAGCATGTTTCATTCGTGACCTTAGCAAAGTCAAAGCCAAGCCATGCTACTGACCTGGGTTAACAGAGTACCATTTTGGACTCAAGTTCCAACCTGGGACATGAGACACATCCGAATTCTAACTCAGCGAAAGCTTTAGCCCCATGGAAACCTCAAGGCAGTAATATCCAAGTTATTACTAGCCATTTGCTTATTACGTTTGGTGCAAACTGTGATAATGTCCCTTGATCTTGCTCATTACCAATTCAAAACATGAGGGCAATTGATATTTGTAAGAGGAAAAGCACACTGGCTTGCTTTTGGCACGGTTCTATCGATTATATATCTGGCGCACGACCCGATTAAACTCGTCCATGTTCGATTTTTCAGGATAGTTTTACTTCAGCCAGCCCCTCTGTTCACTATTTGCCCACGCGTACTAAAATCGAGTACCAGTGGATTATTCGGATGAGAAGCGCGTGCCAATAATCCCGCGGCTCGATCTCAGCTTCCAGAAAGCAGCGGGAGGGTGGGAACTTCCTCGGATGGGTTGACTGTCGAAACGGGCCAGCCTCCAGTGAATCCAAGGAATGTATCAACATAAATGCATGAGTTTGATCTATCCATGGCAGCTCAGCTAAGCTAATGAGTGTTTAAGAATCGATTTACAATCAAAGATAAAAATGTAAATACCGGAGAGGCAAATCACCCTGCAAAACTGATGTTAAATGTTTGCATATGTCCAGGGTGGTTTGAATTCCATGCAGCATAGTTCGTTTACATGGCGGTTATCGTTATGATCATCTGTATTAAGCTTTTGGTGTTGATATGCCGTTATAAAACCCGTTCGCTGTTCTAACGACATAAATAACCGGGTAGACCATGCGCCGTCACCACTCTCTCAAGCCGAATGGCCACATAGATACCAAAATCTGAGGCACACGGTGAAATTTGAGCCAGACGCATTATATGGTCACGACAGAAACTCGCCATTCATGAGGTCAAACATGGGGAGAAAGTCAGCGCCGGCTTCGACTTCGGCTTTGGCTTCGTAAAGTCATGATTCTTCGGCACTGGCTTCGGCTTCGTTTCGTGCCATTTTAAACCACTTGGTTCGGCTTCGGTCACACCTTCGACTTGGTGGCATTTTCACCCACTATACTTGGATTCAGCTTCGGACTTGGCTTCGTGGCCACCTCGTGGCTTGCGCTTCCAAGCCAACTGCCCAGCTATATTTCCGTGTCTTCGCTAGGTTACCTTCCACTATGTCATTACTGGAATATATTCCTAGCTGCATTCAAGATGTGGGATGTGGCAAAAATGCGAGTCCCCGCCGTCTGTGGACATGTCGCAATCCACTCAACTTCCATTCGGTGATCCATCAATTTGGACTTCCTTTTTCAAAATTATGCCCTACGTTGGCTCTGGTGACGATCTGGTTCAGCAGATGGTTCTCGTTTTGTGCTGAGATCGAATAATATTCACGGGTCGCTCATGGAGCTTCAGTTTGATTTTTCTAACAGCTAAAGTGCAGTGAAAACATGAATTGAGATCGATATCCCTCTTAATTGTGACCTGTCCCGGCTCATTATGACGTCCATTTTATAAAGTGCGGTTTATTGATAAACATTAAGTACCTCCAGTTTCTCACAAAGAAGAGACCTTTAATAACATGGCAAGACTCAAACGAGTGGACAGTAACAAAAAGAATGCCTAGCACACTTAACCCTTTGGCTGCCACAGCGGGTCTTTCGAATTTCTTCTGTACTGCCGCAGGGGTGTAACTCTGAGTCCCCGGCGGGCTGCCCATTGCCATATCTCGAAAGAGTGATCACCTGTCAGACCTCCCCTCCGGTCTGACACCTGATCTCCTCGCGCCGATTCGGCGGTTGGAGGGTGCCACGTTTCGTGGCGTGGTGGCGGTCGGTAGTAGCGGGCTGCCTGCAGGTATGGCATTGATCAGCACGGCGCTTCAATCAAGCCCAGATCGAGCCCAGAACGGAGCTGCAAATTTCCGGAACTGTTGCAGATTGAAGCGAAATGCTGATATTGAAAGCCTGATTCCCATGTTACTGATTTGCTAGATACCATAGCTGAGTGATGGGACATGTACATTCGACTCATCTAGCTTTCCACAGTATCTGAACATAGTTCTCGGAAAACGTGCTGAATGTACGGCGGCATTGTAATATGTTGAAATAGTAATGACCTGTACGCCATACCACTGCGACTACTCCAACGGATATTGTGAGCCTTGAAAAAGGCTGGGTTGGGGTCGTGGGTCTTCTCACTACTGCAGTCGAAACACTTTCAAGGCTCACCACAATATATGTCCGAGCAGGCGTGCGGGCCATTACCATTCAGACGTATCTGAATATACGTTTAGTTATGACATATAACTCACATCAACGGTCAAAACATTCGCGCATTTTGAGGCCTTAATATCGACCCAACACACCAATTGGACAATCATCTTTGTAGTTCTGTATCGTACCGCTGTACCTATGTGGGTACAAGAAGATTACGCAATGCGGACGACAGTTAAGGGGACAGTTATCGGCTCGTCTTTCAATGCCTTTAGAGCAATCGTTTATCTCACCCACGGACCGGTAACCATTACGAGATTGTCTACTCCACGTAATGCCACAATATATGTTGGAATATAATGGTATATATGCTCAGTGGCGCAGCCAAAATATTATAAAGTGGGGGCTGACCTAAAAAATGGCATGACATTGAAAACGTTTTTGTCGCGCTTGAAGCGCCGAATTTTTTTTGTTTTGCGCGGTGAAAATCTCCAAAGTTCTTGTTTGATCTCATGTTTTTTTGGTTGCTAAGGGGATGACGGCCCCCTTGGCTGCGCTTCTATATATGCAAATGCCACATGCCTAGTATTCGCTATTTATTTTTTGACCTGTGAACGTGTTAGAAAAGTGCAAGCACCTGGGTATGCACTAAGCCTGCCGTGTAGTCAGGTCACTAAACCATTCGAAGATAAATACTCCAACCAAACGATGCTTTGGGTTGCACAATTTTATGCCCAGCAAATCCTGCAGAGTTTAAAAAAGTATATGAGTAGAACAACGGTCATCCATTTGCATCCAATCAATTTCCACCCGCCCACGCCAGAGGTCCAGCACTACTATTCATTGAGAATGTAAGCACGCCGAGGGAATCCAGCAGGCTACCTCTTGTAACCAGGGGCGTCGCCACCGGGGCGGGGGGCAGCGGGGGAAGTCGCCCCTTCCATGCCGTAATATTACGTTCGGTGCCTTAAAAGTTCGCGTCTGGGCCCCTGAAAATCGCACTGGGGTCGCCAAAAAAGTCGAGCCGGGGTATTTAAAAATCACGATATGACCCTGAAAAAAAGCTGGAGCACCTGAAAATCACGCTGAACCTGGGTGTATCAAAAAGGCATGCTCGGTACCTGAAAATCACGTTCGGGACACGACAGGTCGTACCGGGCCCCAAGAGTCTCATCGGGGCCAAAGCAAATGAAGCCCGGGCAACGAAAAACAATCCGGACATGGATAATCACCCTGGGGCTCCAACCATAACGCCAAAAGCCCCTAAAACGTGCTGGACCTCCAAAAAGTATCGATGCCGCTAAAACTCGCGCTAGGGATCCAAGCAAATGACGTTGGGGCCCAAAAGCTCACACTTGGACTAAAAAAAAGTCGCGTCGCAAACCTTTAACATCGCACTGGAGGCCCAAATTGTCGCGCTGGGCCACAAAAATTGCAGCTGCCGCCCCCCTCCCCCCAAAAAAACTCAATTCTTACCCGGGATGTTACTCTGCAGCCTAAAAAATCGGGTCAAAGTCCACCAAAAACCAGCTATGCCCCGGAAAAAACGTGCCAGGACACCAGCAAATATTGCACCGGGAGACTGAAGAATCGTACCCGGGCCTAAAAATATCCCAGGGCCTTTAACAAAAAAAAGAACTCGATCTCCAAAAAGATCACGAGACTCGATCGAATCGACCCCAGCACCGGAAAATTCAGAACAGGTCCGGAAAGTAATTATCCGAATGGCTTTTCTACACCGAAGGTGCCATCGGCTGAACAAAAATCCTTCAGTAGCCGCAGTGGCATATCAAAGGGGCAAATATCCCTCCCTCCTGAGAAGGGTAAGCTCACAAGAATCATGCCGGGCCCCCCCAAAAGTTGCGCTGTGGCCACCAACATTTGCGTCGGTTCACCAGAATTCGCGTAGGGGGTTCCAAATAAATCCAGCGGGCCCCAGAAAACTCGCTCCGAGGCCCGAAAATTTGCAACAGGAAGTGCCAAATTCGCGTTGGGGACACAGCTAAGTACAATGCGCCCCGCAATCTCCAAACGGTCCACAAATATCGCGCTCGGGACGCACGGGACTGGGAATATTCTGTACAAGCATGGAGCCCCTACCTAGAAAAAAAAAATATATATATATATATATGTTAGAAAGAGTGCAGCGCAAAGCAACCAGACACATCCGTGGAATAGGTAACTTAGAATATGGAGAAAGGCTTGTGGCATTAGATATGTACTCACTCAAGTATAGGAGATCAAGGGGGGACATGATTGAAATGTACAAAATTGTTATAGGACTAGATCAGGTTAATCTGAATGGCGCTCTTCAGTTTAGAGTATCACATATGGGTCATCAATTCAGGTTAGACAAGTTGAGGTATAGGACAGTTAAGCGACAACAGGTCTTCAGTCAAAGGGTTGTTGATCAGTGGAATGGGCTGCCTGCTGATGTTGTGGGGAGTTCCTCATTGAATGTATTTAAAAGTAGGGTGGACAATTTTTTAGGCAGGAAAATCTTGTTTTTGAGTTATAATTTGTGATGGATGGGTGATATTTATGTTAGGTAAGTGTGCACGGCACAGACCCCTTTAAGCAGGCATGGATGCAGTTTGAAAATGATTGATAAGGCATTCAATCCACATGTGTTAAGAGGGATCAGGGGAACAGGGCTGGATAGCTAGGGTAGATAGGCATTGATAGGTGTGTGGGATATTGGTGGACTGGTTTCTTCAGGATGTGGGATGGTTGGGGTGGGTCTTATTACTAGGCTTATGTTATCTTCCATTTACAGACTTAACTGGATGGGCCCTTGGGTCTCTTATTAAGTCTAAACGCTTTATAACTTTATATAGGGATTCAGCACCTTCCTTCAGGATGTGATACTGATGAGATTGGCTATGGTAGCACAATGGGTATGATGGGAGGAGTTTGTAATTGTTGAGTGTGTTATGCAATAGCAAGTGAATGGTGCTAGATAGGCTGGGATATATAGCTCCCTAGCAGGGGTGTCGATTTGTGAAAAGCATTGGGCGGGGGGGGGCGAAGTGCCAACGTACTAGACCCCCGCCCTCAAACAAAAACTATCGGATTTCGCCCACTATATTTTCAGACCTCAATAATTCTGATTTTTTATTTGACAATGTGTATGTTTATTCAGCATCCTCGCCAACCGGAAAAATCGTTCAGTAACAGATGAAGTCACATAAGCAAAAGCAGTACACAGTACATGTCAACATAAAAACTTTGAGTCATAGCATGCGACTACAGAGTCATACAATGGACTCGGGTCCATCGTAATCGTCAACGTAATAGTCATCGTCGACGTTACCGTCACCCTCCCTCACCCTACACACCAACAAACACACACCGGCTTAAGTAAAATATGTCCGCGCCCAATATGTAGGCTAAAACACGCCGGCCTTGATGGAGCATCGGAGCACAGCAGGCCTGAACTGTGATGACGATGGGTGAAGGTATTTCCTTGGTGCCTAACATTAGGGAGGGCGAAGCCAAAGTTTTGGTGGGGCGAATTCGGGGTCGGGGAGGGGGCACAGCCCCCACAAAAGCATATAAATCGAAAACAATGTCCTCTGATCAAACATGTGCATTGATGTAGTCATCGTGATCGCCGAGTCTAGTCAGTCACCACTCACGACACCAAGCAAACTAAAATTAACAGCGGATCATAGACATCAATCAGCGCAATCGTCCTACTACTTTTTTTTAGCAACAATCTAAAAACTCCACCCGTACCCAATGGCGCAGCCAAGAGCAGGACACACCGGGTACGTGCCTCTCCGGTCACGGCCAAGGAGTCGGAAAAGGTCAGCCCAGGAGATTCCCAGAAGTGCCATCCGACGGCTTTGAAATGGATATGTGGGCTGGAATGGTTCCTTTGCTAGAGTCGGAAATAAAAAGTACAAAACTTCGGAAAGTGGGAATAATGGCAGAAATCAAAGCAGTTTTCAATGGAATGGTCCCACAACAGTTGTGTCGCAATAGGCGCATTTTGACTGCAGCCCTGTTAGTACTTGTAATCCTTTCCCTCGAAAAGTCTAAGTGCGGAGTTTTCTATGCCTTTGGTGGTGCTTGGACCCCACCATATTTGTCTTCTTGACCTCATTTACCAATTTGATTTATAATTCCCCTTGAAATTGACTTGGGACGGATCAAGTAGGATAATATTCCAAAATCTTCAAATTGCCGAGATTCGCAGTGGTTCCAGCATAGCAACACCAAATCCAGATCATACTGTTCTTTCATCAAATCAAATAACTCTGCTTTCCCAAAATTGTAATCAAGGCCAAAGTTACTAAACGGAGGTCAGGTCAACTTATTTCTTCTTATCGCAGTAAGGGGAAACTTTTCGTGCAGAACATGATGAAAAAATGATATAGACATTCGGCTTTCAAATATGTGACAAGGTCAATGGTGTTAGGTCAGGTCAAGTATTATGCATATTCTACACTGCCGTCTTGTGTGTGGAGTTTGGATTTTTGTGCGGGTCAGCTGCCTTAGCGACATTGCGCCAGCAATGTCGTCTTATGCCGAATGCTTCTGCTCCTTGTGAATTGAAATTTTAATTCAGGTTTAGAGCCACCGAAGTAGTACACCATGACATTGTGTGAACAATGATCCGAGATGACCCGACTTCGTGTGACCGGACCTTATCATATAAAGCAAATATAAAGCATATGAAGGGCAAATATAAATAGGTGCAAAATGTCGGACAGTAGGAACACATGACAGACGTAAGGAGTCTTCATATAGGTGCGATGGATACGAATAAGGCCATAAGGATGCCGCACCCCAAGGCATTTGTGGCCGCGCTGCTGTTAGTACCTGTAATCATTACCCTAGTAGAAGTAAAGTCAGTCTCGCTGCTGACAGAATTTGCTTTTCTGATGGCATCAATATTCATCGCTCGAAATGCACAACAAGAGCAGCTGCGTCTCAATCAGATACAATGGCTGTGACGAATTGGGAAATATTAATGCATGGGTGACATTGGTACCTATTAATGGTAAGGTGAACGGTAGAATGCGAAGAAAGTGACAACTAATGCACACAAAACTGCTCGGGAAGATGATGGAAAGCCGTAATGGATTTATACTTTGCAATCCTGGGTGATGAGAGGACAACATCTGAGTGATGGAATACGGAGAGGATATTTTCCTTCAAACCTTGGCATCAGAATATCACTTTGAAGTTTCAGGTGAATCTTGAGTACTTTACCACCGGGCAATTCGTTGTCGAATAACATCATCGGACGTCCACGTTGAAAACGCATGGAGGAAACAACACGGAGGATAAATTTGCGAAGAGGATAATGCTATGGATGGCAAAAATCCAGGAAAACCACCGTTTTTCGACCCTGACGTCCACTGTGGCGGGCCAGGGTCGCAGAGCAAACCGTCCACTGTGGCGGACTGGGGCTGTGGAGCACACCTTCTACTATGGCGGACCAGAGCCGCGAAACACACCGTCCACTCTGGCGGACCGGTGCCGCGGAGCACACGGTCCACCTTAACGTACCGGAGCTGCGGAGCGCACCGTCCACCGTGGCGGGCCAGGGCCGCGGAGTACATTATCAACCGTAGCAGACCCGGGTCGCAGAGTATACCGTCCACTGTGGTGGACCGGTGCCGTGGGGCACACCTGTTATGACGGACTAGGCCGCGAAGCATAGCGTCCACTGCGGCTGAGCAGGGCCGCGGAGTACACCATCCACTGTGGTTGATCAGGGTCGCGGAGCAAACCGTCCAGGGGACGAGTGGTGTAGGGGTAAGATGCTCGTCTCACAATCGAAAGGTCGTGGGTTCGAGTCTCACCTGTCGCTTCCCTTCGCCCGCGACCAATCGGCGTGAGAGATTGGCGACGCTACATGACTCAACGGTCGACGTGTCGTAAAACCAATAACCAACCAACCAGCAAACCGTCCACTGGCGGATCAGGGCCGTGGAGTACACCGTCCATTGTGGCGGATCGGAGCTGCGGAGCACATCGTCCACTGTGGCGGACCGGGGCCGCAGAGTACACCGTCCATTGCGGCGGATCATAGCCATCAACAGGTTAAATTATGTCATGCCATGGCAGTGGCATACCTAGGATTTGCGAGAGGGGGGGGCAAACTGACTTGGAAGGTGTCCAACTATCCTCATTTAAAAAAGTCCCCGGATGTCGAATCTTTTTTGCAAAGAGGGTTCTTTATATTTTTGTTATGGAATAATTAGTGAGCGAATTAACTGTCCTGTGGAGGGGGCCAAATCAACCACCATTATTTCTGAATGACCGGATTTCAACCCTACCTCCCCAATCCTCTTTGAAGGTTTTTCTTTTGGAATCCCTTGAAAAGTCACCTCAGACTGCTGAAATTGTACCTGAACAAATCACTCCAAAACGTAAAATTTGGCAATATCAGGCATTCCAATTAATAACGCCCGGTCGCCAAAACGCCAACGTTCGTGCACGTGCACACCCGCCTTGCGCAGTCGGCGCATTCGCCACTCTACGTGCGGTTCTCCGGTTTCTGCTAGGCCTCCCACGTTTTGCTAATTACTGTTACATGATAGTCTTGTGCCACATTTGACATGTGGAATGCCTGGTATGGCGGCTCGCTGGAACACAAAATATAAAATTAAATTCGATGTATTAGTTCTATTCTTCCCACATTTTCTCGTGATTAAGAAATCCGTAGACACACTGAGCTTTGATGCACCTCATCTCTTTGGTTAAATAAGCTCCCAGATTGGCTACCGAGCCGTGACCCTGGCTAGGTGTTCGTTTTTTTACCCGTTGCGTTTTTCTTCTTCTATGGATGTGTTTTAGGGCTCCAGCCAATTTTTGTTAGGGGCCCGGCACATGTTTGAGACCCGGATCTTTTTCACAGCTTTGTTGCCTTTTTATACACCGATTATATTTGTGTGGTATCGGCGTGTTTTCGAAGACGCCGATGTGTTTATTTAGTGTCCGGTCTATTTGTTCCTTGTTTACGATCAATTCTCTTTTTGAGGGCCCAGCCTGTTTTTGAGGCCCCGTGCGGTCTAATGGCCCGGGTGTGCCTCGAGGGCCTCGCCCCGTGCGGTCTGTGGCCCGGGTGTGCCTCGAGGGCCTCCGTTACGCTTTTTATTTAGCGCTCCCGGTGTGTTTATTTCGAGCTGCAGCGCATATTTTAAGGCCCTGTCGCTTTTTTGCGAAACTCGGTACGCTTTTGATTACCGACACTAAATTTTGGGATTACCGACGGAATTCTTGGGGCCCGAACGCGATATTTGGGGGCCCCGTGGTCACTTGTTGGGATCCCTAGCTCGAGCTTTAGTGGCTAGGACACGTTTTTTTTGTGGCCAAACACGCTTTGTGGGTTTTGGAGCGGTTATTGGGACCCCAGAGTGACTTTCCATGTCGGGACTGCTTTTCGTTGCCCCGGCTTCATTTTTTGTTGGGTCATCACAATGAGACTTTTGAAGCCCCGGTGCGACCTGTCATGCCCCTAGCGTGATTTTCAGGGATCCGGGCGAGAATTCTTGGTACCCTAAGGCCCAGCGTGACTTTCCGGGGCCCCGGCCCGACCGTTTGTGGCCTCCGTCCTGATTTTCTTGAACCCAGCACGACTCTTTCGAGCTCCAACCGTGATTTTCAGGGGCCCAGGTGGGAACTTTTGAGGCACCAGCATCCTTTTCAGAAGCCCCTGCGCGACTGTTTCGCCCCAGTGCGATTCTACGGGGCTCCGGTGCGATTATTGGAGGCCCAAACGGGATTATTAAGGAGACTGGCGCATTTTTTTCAGGAGCTCGACACGATTATTGGGGGCTCCACAACCTGTCAGGGGACAACTGCCCACAATGTCCCTCCCATTCGGCATGCTACTGTGCCATGCAATTCTCCAACATAAGCATTAGGAATAGCTCATCTGTTTCATCGCTCACACGTGATTTCAACTCCAAAGTTATCCAGACAGTGAGGAAAGTCAAACATCTCCTACATGGATAGGCAAGGATGGACTATTAGGCAACAGGGATACCATGGAATTCAGATCATAGTACTCTTGCTGCAATATATACCTTGTTCCGCAGGCTGCTTTGGAGATGAATGCGCTCCTGAAGTTTGGTGAGGGCTGGAGTTGGAGGTGGATGGAGCAGCACTGTGAAGGACATTACAAGGACATTACATATGACTCAAAGGACTTCTTTCTGTTTGCATTAACAATGCAGGTAATGGAGTAACACTTTCTTTAATTGACTTCTATGGTGTCTTAAGTGAGCAATAGAATCGAGATGGGCTCTTGTGATATACGTTATGCGTAAGGTTATGATGGAGCTTTTATACTCCAGTGGGAATGATATGGATTCACTCATTAGTGAATCCATACGATAACCTAATAACCATAACAAACATAACCTAATCTAGCATATCCTAACCTCCTTTGGATAAAAAAGAAAACAATTTTAAGCAATATATTATCTGAAAATTTTATAAATTAGAAAACCGAACCAAACCTAGCTTAACCTAACGTCAGCTGCTTTTGAAGGAAAAAATGTCAGATTTTTAGCAAATTTTTGAAAACTTGAAAAAAATTGCCAACCTAAAAAACTAAACTAGCCTAACCTAACCAAACCGGTATTTTTCTGGTTTAATGTGGTAACAAGACAAGTTTTTACACATATTTGTTTCCATAAAGCAAACAAATGGGTTAGGCTTGGTTAGGTTAGGTTAGTTTAGTTTTTAGGTTGAAAATATTTTTCAAGTTTTCAACAAATTTCTGCAGCAAAATTAACTGCTTAAAATCACACTAATCTGCAGGCACATCGGGTGTGAAGTATAAAAAATGAAGCAACGCGACGCCACATGAGTTTGGCCACCGGATTAAACATCGCGCGCAATTGCACCACAAATGTCTCACCTCCGTCATATTTGTCGACGACATTCTCTAGCTTGAGATTCTAGGATTTTTTACTTTGACTTTTTATCTTTCGATGCTACGGTTTTGGATGCTCTGAAGAACAGACGTCACGACCGGTGGCCGCTATACCCAATTGTATTTTTCAAGGAGGGAGAGAGGAAATTTGCAACTTCAAACACGTAATTACTATATTGCAGGTAATTACTGATTATTGATGAGTGGTATTGTCTTTCCTCACTCAAACGCATCAATGAAAGTATTCTCGGACTATGCCTAGCTGCGCCAGCATGCAAAATACAAATACAGGGTAGTCCTCCATTTTGACGAGAAAAAATCATATAACGTGCAAAACATATATGGGCAATGCATAAACTTCGTATGCTTCATGCGCAGCCCCGCCCCCCCCCAAACTACAAATTATTTTGTGCAGGAGTAAAGTAAAATTAAAGCCATTTAGACATCAGGGAGATCTCCAAATCCCAGCCTCCGCCTTCAGCACCTAAAATATCACACTATCACGTAAAATTCCCTTAACGTAAATGTCCACCTGCCTGCACCTTGATCGCAAACACTCGCTTTTATAGACAGGCATGTAACATACTCGCTTTAAAGGCGGCGCTAATGACCTTTATGTCCGGCACGCCTTAAAAAAATAACTCGCCCCCCCATCCGCAGCAAAATTGAAACATGCCTGATGCTACCAATTTTTGCAATGAGGAAAAAAGCTGTGACGTCACCAAGGCTTGAAAGCGAACTTTGGTGGGTAATCTTTACCTTTCGGCCGACACATACTGCCAAGGTAGTGATTTGTAAAGAGGTGTACAGTGGGGAACAGTGACGTCACAGGAGTCGGGGAAGTGACGTCACAGGAGTCGGTTGTCTGTAAAGATTATCACCTAACCTAGACTAAGATAATGTAGCATAATATACAAAATGTATCATAGCATAATATAACCTAACCTAACCTAACCGGAAAAACAGAAACCTCCGAAGCCAATTTTTCGGCCATGACGTCATGAAATATATGCGACATTGTATAGGCAACTCTTTACAAATCACTAACCTTGGCAGTATGTGTCTGCCGAAAGGTAAAGATTACCCTTTCGTGTACCTTTTAAGGTTTGCTTTGGAAGTCATGTGAGGCATAGCTGACTTCTAATAGCATCATTTCTGTTAAATTCAAATATTTCCCTGAGATATCCCTGTTCCTGACCATGAACAAATTTAAAGACCTCGATGAGATCTCTCAGCCTTCTATATCTAAGTGAAAACATATTAAATTTCTTCAATCTTTCCTCATATGCCAGGTTGCCTATATCAATACCATTAACCATCTTTGTTGCCCTCTTTTGTACTCTCTAAATTCCAACAATCTTTTTCATAACTAGGGGACCAAGCTTGGACACAGTATTCCAAATGTGGCCTGACATATGCACAGTAAAGCTTCCTGATGACTTCCTCACTTTTGTATGATACATTCCAATTTATTGCCCCAAGCATTCTTAGTGCCTTCTTCCTGGCTTCTTTGGTCTGTTCTGATGCCCCAATTTTGTGTTCAAAATAACACCTAAGTCCTTCTCCTACTGAGTCACTGATAGTACTTGGCCACCCGTCAAGTACGGAGCCTTGATATGCTGCCTACCTACATGCATGATTTTGCACTTATAAAAATTACATTTCATTTGCCATTTTTCGGACCACTTCACAAGCTCGTCTAAGTCTTTCTGCAGCATGTACCTAGGTGCCTAGGGACCAGGTAAATATCAAGCTGATAGTGTGATGAGTGGGCTATTGAAGATAATTATAGTTTGTATATCATCAGCTTTGTATATCATCAGCTAATCTCAACATTTTATGATGTAAGTTGTCCTTCCACAGTGGAGGGAAATCCAGCTATTTTGGTTTTTTTTCACACCATTTTGAATTGTGTAGCAAAAGGTGGAGAGTCAGTCCACTATCTAATCCAAATCTGTTTCTTTTCAGTACAAAATGTGCTGGTTAACATCAACTACATTTCCTATGTACATGGTGTTTTTCTTCTTTTTTCCTTCAACTTTTTTATCAGCATAAAAATAGCATAGATTGTTGGGGGGGGGGGCCCAAATCAACATTGGAGGGCCAAGATCAACATTGGTGGGGCCCTGGCCACCACAAAAGGATACAAATCGACGCCCCTGCTCCCTAGGAACTTGAGATAAGGGGTTGATTGGGGTGAGAGTACGTACATTTCTAGTACCTTTTCTAGATAGGCTTAACCCAGATGGGCCCCATGCGGCTCTTGTTAAGCCTTAATACTTTATGACTTTATGACTTTAATACCCACAATTCCCGTCGGTGATCCCAAAAATTTAGTCTGAATATAAAAAATTCACGTCGAGGCTCCCCAAAATTGGCGTCTAGGATCCCATTTAAGCATAGTGTGACCACACAAATGGCATCGGTACCAGAAAAAAAAGAAGCTGGTGCCCTCCAAAATAATGATGGATTCCGAAAAATAAATGTCCGAGTCAGGAAAAAGGTTCTGGAGCACCGAACATAGAACCAGGTACCTTCATAAATCGCGTACGTCCCAGAAAAAAACGTGCCGGAGCTCGAAAAATGGAGGCGGGATACAAAAATATGGCGCCAGGGGCCCGAAAAAATCAGGCCAGGATTCGGACTTTAAAAATAAAATCCAGCAAAGATCAAAACAAATCGCATCGAGCCCAGAAAACTGGCATTGGGTCCCAGGCATCATGCGCCTGGGCGCGAAAAGTCGCACTGAGACCTCTAAAAATCGCACCGAAGCCCCAAAATCGTACTGGGGCCCCACAAATGTGCGCCAGAAGCGCCAATTAAGAACAGCGGGACCCAATGGGAGCCGAAAATACACCTGGCCCTCCAAAACGCACAGTATTGCAAAAAGCGACAGAGCCTTAAACCATGCGCTACAGCCCTAAATATGCACATCGGGAGCTCTAAAAAATATACACCGGAAGCTCTCAAAGCACACAGGGGCCATGAGACCGCATAAAGGCCTGAAAAAGAGTCTGGAGGCCGCAAAAAGCAACATGGTACCAAAACGAATAAATGGACCGGGCACTAAATATACATCTCGGGATCTTCGAAAACGTCCCGGTACCTAAAACAAATTATCGGTGCACAAAAAAGCAACAAACCCTAAAACGAGCCGGGGTTTAGAAAATGTGTTGGGCACCTATTAGAAATGGATTGCAGCCCTAAGACACATCCATAGACGAAGAAAGCCTCAACAGGTCCAAAAAGAACACTGAGGCAGGGCCTCGGTTCGGTAGTCAATCTGGGAGCATATTTAACCAAAGATATGAGGTGCATCAAGGCTCAACGGGTTTCATTAAACGCCTTTCTTAACCACCAGAAAACATTGGAAGTAGAGAACTAACGATCGAATTTGAATAATATAATTTTCGCAGCAAACGCCCATACGAAGCATTCCATCGCGTCAAATATGGCGCAAGTCTAGCATTTGGCAGCAATTAGCAAAACGTAGGAGGCCTAGCAGAAACCGTAGCATCGCACGAAGTGTGGCGAATGCCCCGAATGCGCAAGATGGCTGTGTACGTGCACGAACGGTGGCGTCGTGGCGACCGGGCGCTTTGGACTGGAATGCCTGACATTGGGAAATTTTACATTTTAAGGTGATTTGCATACGCGTAAGTTCAGCAGTGTGAGGTGACTTCTCAAGGGATACCAAAAGAAAACCTTCGAACGGGGTGGGATGCTAGGGATTAAAACCGACGACTTAGAAACGATGGTGATAGATGAGGCCCCTCCACAGAACAATTCAGTTGGTCACTACTTATTTTATTTAAAAAAGGTTCCCTTACTATCGGGCGCCAAAAACTTCTGATTTTGCCTGGTGTATGTCTAAAAATTTCTTGTCTCATCTAGTGTATGTTTGGTTGTTAATAGTGGCGGATTAAGGAGGGGAAGGAGTGAATTCAGAACACAATTTTATTATAAATCCAAGCCGTGGCGGAGTCAGGAGATTTTCCCAATGACCAATCATTGTAGTATACGTCCCCACTCATGCATTCACGATCCGACTGAGTACAAATATCTGGCGACGTCTGTGGACCAAAATATCAGGGTAATTAATGATATATCTATATCCGATCTGCCTTGAACACGACTCGCTTACCGTATGGCAGCCAGATCTCCCTAGCAGGGGTGGTCCGAGACACCCAATTAGGGTGAGACAGAATATGTCACGATTGCGTCCCCTTCCCACAACAAACTCTGATTTTGCCGGCATTATTTTTTGGTTCCGAAAATCCGGCAGCTGTTCTTAGATTTTTGTTGCTAAAAATCAAATTTCGGGCCTTGGTGTCACATTTTCCGACACCTTTCGGTTGCGCCTATGACTACTACTACCAAACCGGGTAGAGAAATGCAGGAATGTTTTCACATCAAAAGCAAAGTTAGCGAGGCTTAGCTCTCGCGAATAGTCTTCATGACATCCATCAAGTCGACAAGCATTTCAAATAGCTCTGCTTATTTTCAGCTTCGTTTGTAGATGTAGTTGGACAAATATGCTAAGACAATACTTTGTGTAAGTCTTGTCTGAGTCTAAGTCTTTGTCTAAGACAATAAAGACAAAGATGTAGTTGGACAAATATGACAAATGTCATCCTAAATTCGAAAGATAAGGAATGGTTACGAGCTTAAAATCAATGGAACTCACCTGGGCCTCCCAAAGTATCGCTGATCTCCTTGGTCTTTACTTGATGACATATAAGCTGTCCTCATAGATAAATAAGAAAATGGAGTTTCAAAGATTTGACAAGTGTAATTTCTCATGGATGATGACGGTCTATATTTGTAAAGTTGTTATCTATGGTGGTCATCAGAAGCAAGGTATTAGATAAACACATAGATGCACATGGAAGTTAAATTTGGCACAAGGGACTGACGTGATTGGTGAAACATAACTTCATAGGTTATACAATAACCACAACCAATCACGAATTAAAGAATACTGAATAAAAATGACGTGTAATGGCTAACAGAATAGCACAGCCATTGGATAGGCCGACGTGGGAGGTACTGGAACTTTTTAGAAACAGGAGGCCCGGTGACACGCCAGGACAAAGCGAGGAGATCCCTTGACGCACCCTGACTGCATCCCTGGAAATCACTGAAAATCCCTGGAAGAAGAGGAGGCCCTCCTCAACAGCAGGTATCCTGAGATGAATTTGCATTAAATATTGCTACACCATAGCGCTCACATGCAACAGACACTGTTGCTTGCATCAAATCAAATGTGCACCAAACAACACCACAAGCACTGCTCTCAGCAACAGCAGAGGAC
This sequence comes from Ashinkailepas kermadecensis, assembly GCA_034440615.1. Lineage (NCBI taxonomy): Eukaryota > Metazoa > Arthropoda > Thecostraca > Neolepadidae > Ashinkailepas > Ashinkailepas kermadecensis. The sequence continues at coordinate 228,149 of JAOTOM010005047.1, read as the reverse complement.
ATTAAGGGCATCTCTGAAAATGTAAGATCGTATAACTTCACGAACCAAGCCATGCTGCAAAATGATAAAAGCAAAATCCCGGACATTTTTAGCCCGACTTGCGCCGTCTTTCCGCCCAGATCCTCACATCCCGTCTCGGAGTGGGGGTTCAGTGTATGCCCCGCTAATCAAACTAAGCGTTGCACGAAAACAAAAGTGGTTTCAACGGAAAGCGTTCTACGAGTAGGGTCCGAAACTACCCCTAAAATGTTCTCCCCTGAAAAAGTCGTGTCGCCAAGGGTTTTATGACATCACGACTGGCGTGCTGTTCTTGGCTCTGGGGAGTTTGTTTGGGGGATATTTTAAAAACAAAAACGATTTTGAGTTACGAAAGGAAGGTGAAAGCGACCATAGCCAAAACACCTTTGCCCACCCAAACATCAACATTATAAGCTTTGGAAATGTTCACAATTTTGTGAGTTATGAATTATCTTGAATGTTTTCCTTAAACGGAAAACGGAAACGGAAACGGAAAACAAAAAACAAAAACAACAAACAAAAACAAAACAAAACGAAAAAACAATCGAAAATTCCTTTGGCGCTTTCATTAAATCCTTAAAGATAAGCAAACGCTGGAAGTGTCATTGCAATATCTGTATCTGTTAAACGTGACGACTGTTTGAACTTCTTTGGAGGTGACCTACCTTGACCCTGACTAACTCGATGTGAGTAGGTGAACTGAACTCAAAACGTTGACACAACATGTCAAACTAATGTCAGAACCAGTATGCCAAATTTCGCCGCGCTCCCGCTCGCCATTTTTCACCATCTGCGGAAACGCTTAGGGAATGGCATAAAATGCCACCCCGGAGATGTGGCAGTCAATACAGGATCCAGAGAAATAACTCAAAATATGTAGAAAAACTACATATCATGCCTCATATGCAAGACGAATAATTATTTTCTTACTACAGATTCAAAAAGCACGAACTTCACATCAAAACATCAGAAGGAATGTGCTAGAGGTTCTCTGCATGTGCAAGCAGCATTTGCTCGCAGTGTGAAAGAGGAACAAAACAAAATGGAGCAAAATTTCCATGAAATATATGGAACATGACATTAAATGATCAGAAAATATAGTGGCTTTGTATGTTCTTGCAGTACCCCGCCCCCTAATCATTAATAACAAAAGCATTTTTATGTTTTATCACCCACATGTATCTACTTTTCAATGGATAGTTTTGGCCAGAGTAAAATGTTGCTGATTACAATTGCTTTAAAAAACACACCATCCCCTTTGTCATGTTAGGTTATACTGTTTTGTCTACATTTGTACAAATGAAGTAAGCTTTAAACAACGTAGTTTTACGTAAGATGGGTTTTTATGACGATACTTGTCATACAAAAATGATTTTGTATGGACTCTCGTCCACAGCACGGAGCACAGCACAGCACAGCACGGCAGAGCATTTGCGGAATATATACAATTTGTCTTGTCCGAGCAAACGTCATACATTTCTAGCCCTAAACATGCCCTAAACATGGTTCAGATACCAATTGATTACGTATATACCAATATACAAAGCTTTTTTTAAGGGTATGGATTCACTTACAAGCAAATATGTATGCACTGTTGCGGAAAAAATGCAGGCACGTCTCAGTCTGCCTGGCAGTGATAGTCTAGATTTTCCTCGTTTGTGCGATAATTGGTTCTCAAGTTCAGCAGGTTCTGTTCATCTCCAGTTCTCAAATCCACGAGCCGTTCTCCAAAGTCGCCAGCTGTTAGTGCCCTTGTATTTGATCGGGCCGATTAGTGATCCAAACGGTGACAACTTCTCAAGTCTCGTTAGTCCAACAGTGATACCCAAATTAACTAACGTTTCAGACTCCATATCAACAGGCAATCCCGACTGACAGTGACGGACAACCGTCAAAACGAGTCACCAGACGTTCCGGCGCCCACATCTCACTATACAGGTTACATCTCACTAGACTCACTCAATAGTCAACATTCAATAAGCTTGTGCTTCCAGGCTTTTTAACCCGACCGAACCAAATCTGACCTAGCCTTACTCACTTTGGAAGAAAACATCCTTTTGTTTTCAGTTCAAGTTTGTATTCAAATTTTCCAGCTGGAAAATTATAACCTAAAAAAGCATAGCCAAACGTAACTTCTTTGTTCGCTTGATAGACGTAAAATGTGTGTAAAATTTGTCTCGTGAACACCTTAAAGCACAATAACACCTACCATTCTACAATTGCCCACACGCTTTAAATTCAGTCAGTGCTTGGTTGAAGACCAATTTTGTTCCAAATCAGCATGTTTGAGGAGGGGGAGCGTGGATGAGCTGTTCGCCCCAGGCGTCCTAGTGGTAAGCATGGTAATTCTGTTATCTTCAATTGGTGACTGGATGTGGTTATAGTATAACCATCATGTTGCACCAATCATGTCAGTTCCTTGTACCAATGCAATTTCCAATTCCTTATTGGTCTATGGCCGAAACGTCAAAATAGATGTTTACAATTTTTCTAACTTTAAGTCGTTCCTGGATCTTGAAATAAATTTAACTTTTAACATCTCCACCAAAATTTCCAATTGAATGCATATTAATGTGTGTACCTTGCGTTTGATGACTTTCAAGGATGACGGTCTTGTAAATAAAGACCATCAGGCATGACAAATTCACAGGTCAAATCCTTCAAGCTACATTGTGTTCCCTGTCATATGAGGAAGACCTGCAACTCATCAAGTAAGAACCGAGGAGGCCAACGCTGCTTTGGTAAGTCGGGTGTGTTCCATGGTTTTCGAATGTTTCATCATTCTACTTTGGAATGATATTTGCATTGATGGTGGTTATTGGTTTTACGACACGTAGACCGTTGAATCATGTAGCGTCACCAATCTCTCGCGCCGATTGGTCACGGGCGAAGAGTAGCGACAGGTGAAACTCGAACCCACAATCTTTCGATTGCGAGACGGGTATTTTACCCCTTGACTACTCGTCCCGATATTTGCATTGATGTTTGTATAGCATTTTATGGAATATTTTTGTAACTACATCTTCAAATGGAGATGGAAACTTGCTTGCGATAAGTTAACCTCGCCAACCTCACTCTTAAGGTGTGACAATTGTCAATAAACTGTATTTTCTTTGCCCCAGTGTGATAGTAATGGTCATATGCGCAACCGAAAGGTCTCGAAAGAAGTGGTAAGAAGGTCCGAACAGTGTTTTTTTTTTGGGGGGGGGAGGGGATGGGGGGGAACAACTTTCGGCTTTTGGGGAGCGGAAAATAAAATGGCGGAAATCCGAGGAGTGGTTTTTGGGAGGGTTCAGTAGTGACTTCCTGCCCCACCCCATTTCGGAGTCTCGGACTGACCCTGCCCGGTCATCAGACATCACGGATTAGGCAGAAACACCTGCAATCGACTTGTAGTCATCACGATTCTACGTCAGTGGCATAAAAAGAGGATAGCGATAGCAACATGCATACACGCAGCACATTCATACAAATTAATATAGTAGTGTGCGGAGTAAAGCTGGGTGTCCGGCCGGATCGCTGCGCAGGTGGCGCTTCAGATTGGGACCGAACAATGGGACAGTAAGCCGGAGAACGTCAGGTGGCAGGCCGGTGAACCGCCCTGTCGCGCGGCAGCAAAGTTTGAGTGACCCTTTGTTGGGCTATGGTTATGTGCGAAGCCTTCTCGTGCGCGTGTTCACGCAAAACGCGACATTGCATTTGATCATTAATCCTATTCCGAGAGGTGGCACAAGGTGTTCCCACTCCCTGCTGTGATTTTCTGTCTGTAGCTCCCGAACGTCTGACGCGATCAGCCTAAACTTTACGATTTTTCCGAACATTCTTTTCTACATATGGTGTCAATTTTTAACATCGACTTTGGCCAGGGATGCATCCAGGGTTGAGTCTTGAGACGATTGTTGGAAACAAAATTATTACATTTGTCATATCGCAACATGCTTAACATTTGCTGAATGAATATTGGGAAGTGTTCGACAGTTCATGAAACCTCGCAACCAGTGCTGGAAGGGCATTGGTTGTTGGTTTTACCAGTGTTGGAAGGTCATTGGCTACATGACTTGGGAGTTTATAGTTACATTCTTACCGAAGTGGGTGAGGGTGGGTGAGAAAGTGGATAGAAGGTTCACTATCGAATTTCGTGTAATTGGTAACGTTGAGTAACTATGATGGTACGTGAGCAATGATGATATATTTGCAAAGCTTTGAAGAGGTCCAAAGTATATTTCACTGACGAGAGGTTCCGGACAACATTCTTGGCAGGCACGTTTGACAGATGTTCTCGTTTCTGTTAACATGTCTTCCTTAATCTTAGTCCTTGAATGTATTAAAGATACTAGAACATAGCAACTATTTTCGGGTTATCTGCGTAAGGTACCTAACACTTCAGAACTTTCACACTTACAAGGGGCAGATATAGAGTGTACGAGATCGGGGCTGGGTCTGGTTTTCGGATACAAGTAGTTATTGAAATTGAGGGTCTTTTCTCTTGCAAGGACATAGAGAAGATATCTCGCAAATGCTGTGGATGTTCGGAAATATTACTTTGGTCCAAGGCAGCTCCAGGCCAGCTGTTCGGGAGGAATGTTCTTACCAATGTGCGACCAAGCACGTGTATTTCATCAGTTATGTATACAATAATCGTCATAGCTCGCTTAGGTGAGTACTCGTTCGTTCCAACTTAATTGTCTGCGTTAGGGACCGATGGTTTGAAGTACCATTTGCTGGATATTACATATTTATTATGATATCAGGCAACTTCTTGAGCAGCTAGCCAAACATTACACGAATATGTATCATGCCTTCCATTCCGTGTCTCATTTTCCTCAATCCGTACTGTACATATCTCTCAAGAAGTCAACAAGTTCAAACTTTGGTGGATTTCTGAGCGATCATGAGTAGAATATATTGGTAATGTGTGAGTTTTCGTCGGCCCGTCCCTGCAGGCAGGCTTCTACATTTCTGGCGCGCGTGCGACATTCGCTGTAGTTGTGCGCTTCTGCTGGAGCGATATGTTGAGGCGACCCACCTTTGTTAATTGTATGTGTACCGCGCGTCCTTCCTTCATTCATGTGTGGAGATAGCGAGTATTATGAATTGACGTAAGTAGCCAGAGGATTTGTTAACTTCCTCTCAGTGTTAAGCATGCTAGACCGAGTTTGAATGGGAAAAGTTCCTGGAAAAGACTAGGTAAGGTGTTTAGCAATCCTGAGGTCAGAACTATGTTCTCGTGACTTTGTTTGTGACGAACTTGAAATGATTATGCATATTACCAAATCAGCATAGTATGAGAGAAGGCTTAATTAATAGGTGTTAATTCATGGTGAAATCACATAGGCCTATTTATTTTTACAAAGCTCAGGCCTGGTTACGAGAAGCTACATACTTTTGACTTTTATAAGTGTAAAGCTTTTAATTTTGGAAGAACACATTTCATTTTTAAATGGCAGCCTTCTGAGTTTTGAGTTTTCCCTTCCACTTGCTCACAAGCCACGGGCTTTCTGCATGCTCACAAGCTGCAGACTCTGCATGCTCACAAACTGCAGGCTTTTCACATGCTCACAAACTGCAGGCTTTCCGCATGTTCACAAACCGCAGGCTTTCAACATGCGCACATGCTACAGGCTTTCCACATGCTCACATGCTGCAGACTTCTGCATGCTCACAATTGCAAGCTTTCTGATTGCTCACGAACTGCAGTCTTTCCACATGCTCACAAACCACAGGCTTCCACATGCTCAGAAACTGCAGGCTGTCCACGTGCTCACAAACTGCAGGTTTTCCACATTCTCACGTCCTGTATACTTCTACATGCTTACAATTGCACATTTTCTGATTGCTCACAGGCCACTGGATTTCCACATGATCACAATCTGCAGGCTTGCTGCATGCTCGCAAAGATGCAAGGTTTCTGCCTGCTTATATGCTACAGGCTTCTGGCATGCTCGCAAGCTGCTGCCTTTCTGTATGCTCACAATCTGCAGTCTTTCCAGATGATCACATGCTGCAGACTTTCTGCTTGCTCCCAAGCCAAAGGATTTCCATTTGCTCACAAGTTGAAAGCTTGTTGCATGCCAGCAAGCTGCATGCTTTCTTGCTGCTGACATACTGCAGGCTTTCTGTATGCTCACAAGCTTCAGGATTTCTGCTTGCTCACAAGCTGCAGGCTCTTCATACTTACAGGCTGCAGGCTTTCTGCTTTCCCACAAGCTTCAGGCTTTCTGTTTGCCCACAAACCTGATTAATTGGTTGAACTATAGCATTGAGTAAGAATTTTGGCAATTTATAGCAACAAATTGCAAATGCAATGCAATTTGGCCTCAAAAGTTACAATAGTACGACATCCCGGATATATTTGGCAGTTGCCTTAGATATTGTTCTACTTGAAAGTGGGCGTCGACATTTGAAAATGATTACACAGCTAAGGTGAGGACTAAATAAGATCAGGTTGCGTGTAACTTTCTCGGGTGTCCAATGTTAAAATCGGCTTGCATGGAAATTTTCATACAAATTGGCCTCTTAAGTACGGCCACTACGGCCACAAGGAGTAGTGCATCCTATAGCGAAAGGTTGATTCTACTTGGAACCCGGCGTCGAATTTTAGTTTTCCTGGTCAGTTAGTAGCTACAACGATTGCATCACGACTTTAAGTAAATTTCCCTATGGCGGGTTAACGCTTAGAACCGGCCCAGAACGCTAAATGAGCGGCTAGGTCCGTAACGGAAGAGCAATTCCAGGTACAGCTAACAGTGGTTCAGGAATATTTTCCAAACTTCGTATCTATATGCCTTAGTTGAAACACCTAGTTGCTGCATGACCATTTCACGTCAAGTCCCGACGTCTTTGAAAGGAGCTTAACGTATCGAGGGTGGCACCATACGAAGGATTTTAAGGAACGTTAGGCCAAGATTGTTCACTAGTAAAACTCTGGGAGCTTAGTTCGCGTTTATATCGAACAATGAGGACACTCTACCCATCCGGATATTTCCGACTCCGCCTACGAATGGAATTTCGATATAGAAAGTGGTCTTCCCAAAAGTGTTCAAAATCATGCGTGCGATATGGTACGTGCGAAATTATGGATGTTTGCTCACAATTGTACGCACCACATTATCTCCATTTTCGATTCGCTGATTCCGCCATTGCTAAAGTAGGTTATTTGATGTCACACGTCTCATAGTTCATTGCTTTTATTCAGTACAACATATAAGGTTTAATAGTAGACATCATAAGTAAGGAAAACATCCTAAAATATAAACCACAATTGAACGCGACTGGATTCGCGTTGTGTTCTCACTTCAGCTGGCAGATCGTTCCATTGGCTATATAATGGTGTCAGATATGACAAAGCTCGTTGCAAGATAGGGAAACAAACTCTTCTACAACTTCCACGATTGTCCATATTTTTGCCCTGTATCCGCCTGTGAAAATATTCAGAATTGTATTTGATGTAAATGTAAGTTGCGCTACAAGAAACTGATCGTCGTTTTCTGCAGGAAATTGCCAGGTTGGCTTTCCAAACTCGGGAGGCACAGCATGTGCTCCCCCCCCCTCCTCTGCATTTCGCAGCCAAAGGAGCGATTTCTGTGTAAATGAATGCTGTTTACTACGAGGAAGCAATAGGTCGTCACCTGACACGACACGGAGTCTCGTTCATCTAGAGTTGTGGAAAAAGTTCGGCTGGGTACGCCGAAACTGAGCAGAATACGCTAAATACTGTAGAGGGTCTTCACGAAAACTCTGAAGCTGTTTACATCAAGGCCCTATACGGGCGAGGTCTAGCCTCGCAACCAGCTCTGTGATATATTGCACTTCAAAAGCACACACGCCAGATGACGAAAGAAGGGTACACATAACATAGTCCTGTTAATGCGACTTATTTCTCGTCATCTGCATACAACTGTTCAACTACAACATGTAGGTTTTCTAATCGATGACACCATTCACAACGTGAATATTTGGATGAAATGATCATCATTACCTCGGCGGCTTTTACGTTTCACGAATAGACACAGGCACACAAGAGGAAAAAGTAAGCTGCATTCGCTAATGGGGCCATTGATATTCAGATGTAACCGGCCATTGTATCAGCAGTGATATTAGCCATTCCTGTCATGGCGGTAGGTGCACCAACCTAATATTCTACAATCCAAACACGAGTCTGAAGACAACAAGGTTGCACCTTGAAGTCTAGTACGATAATTGAATTGAATGTACAAACACTGGAGAGCAGTCGCTGCAGCTTCTAGGATTCAACCGACATTTCATCTATGTATATCTGAAAAAGTGCTTCCGCTATTTAGTTATTTATGATATATATATACATCTATATACCTATATATATATATATATATATATATATATATATATATATATATATATATATATATATATATATATATATATATATATATATATATATATGTATATATCGAAATGCATGATTGTGAGGTATTCCATCCTCGCTTAATAAACACACTATAGGTAAAATGGACGATCAAAGTACTCAATACTTTCGAGAGGCTGGGGAAAAGGTCAAGTTGACAAGCATGATGAACGAATATCATGTTTCACAAGCTGCTATGACAAACTGCAACAAATGGTTCTTCAAAATTGCGGCTACGGTGCTATCTGCCGGACCGGCGCTGGCGCGTGGGCGCGCGCGTCACCGGTGACGTCACCGACACCGCGACAGTCGACTACATAACAGGCGGCCGGCACCGCTGACCGACACAGGCACTAGCAGCGGTGCATCTGGACACAGACGACACTTCCAACACATCGGGAAGCGGCGACTGACGCCTCTGCAGCGGGCCCTCGGCCAACCGTCAGGTACGTCCAGGTTCTTGAACTTCTGAACTTTAAGTAGACAGCCACATTCAATGACGATTGTTTTGACGTAGCTTTTTTCTTCTTGACATTACTAAGTGCCACTTTTGCTATTTATTTAGTACAGGTTATGAATGAGCTTTGTGTCCTTAACCGCGCTCGTGGCCTCTGGCAGCAGCGCTGACCACTGGTAAGGGCAGCAGACACACTACTTACATCATCGCCATCATGAACGATCAACAAAGGTCATAGCAAATCACTAATTATTAGCATTATCCATATATGTTTGTACGTTTTTAACATCAAATGGCTTTTTGACATCACCCCTCTCCCCCTTCACTCTATCAAAAGTAAATGTCAGGACACTGGGCACATCTCAAAGTCTCCATGTGCCGTGTGCAAACACCGTGTTACGGTGGGCGCTCCATGCTCTGGGAATCGAATACTTGTGCAATGACAGAGAACAGCTGTGGCATTCACTCCCTTCAGCTTCTCATAACTTAAAAAAAAAAGCTATATCTATGGTGCTCAACGACATAAACTGCTACTTCCTTCCTCCTCTCCAAGCTACTTAAGTCACTCTCATGCCGGCGAATAAGAGTAAGCGGTGACGTAAGACAAGGAAAGTTGCCTTGGCTTTGCTACCTTGTCTCTGAACTACGCCCGTTATTGTGTCCTTGATTATCGGTGGTTGCCAGATGGTAGAGCAGAGCTCGGGTTGGATGTCCGTACGGACATCCATTTGGTACGGATAACGGAGCTGACCCTTTAGAGGTTGGCGAAATCAATGGATAGCGATTGGATATCGGATTCACTCTTCAACTCTTGCCGCGAAAATGAAAATTTGGCAAATAACCATATTTCCTTCTGTTCCAAAAATAGTTTTGCAAAGTGAAATTTTGAAGTTAGTCAATGCTGACAATTACAAATAAATAGGTTCGATCAATATGTGACGCCGCCAACCACCAATTACATTGTGATACATGCATGTACATTGTCACACTTGCAGGTACGCCAATGTCAAACACATGCGTATGTAGCTTCAAGTGAATTCTTTCCATCGTTCTTTCAATTACCAGTCACCATCTAACATTGATTCGATCGGGTTTACCGTAATCACATTGCTATCCATGAGCTGGTGGATATACTACCCATAATCACATCCAGCAAATTTGCTTCAAGGCTCCTTTCCACTTGCGGAAGACTATCCTGCCAGTTTTCCCTGAAGATGCTTGCGCTCTCCCCACTCAAATGGAAGACAAATTCTACTTTCCCATTTCGTCACCTCTGCCTTCCTCCTCATTCACTTCTCTCCTGTATGATGTATACACTAGACATCCAAATCTTGCAATTAGTCACTTGGAAGTTACTTTTGGCATCACACAGCCATGCGATTCCTCAGTTATCAAAATTGTGGGAGTCATTATTGATATACGATGTGTCGCAAATGTAACTCAAACATTGCACATGTCTCGCCTTTTTCTTTGACAATGCACAATGCGGTTTCCTCTGCCGACAGGCTAGTGCATTCTGTGGACATCCTTTCCACACATACGCAAGCCCAATAGGCTCCTCCCATCGGTCTGGGCACATGCACACAAACACCATATCAGCGGCTATTCCGACGGCATGTTTCTGGTTCAAATGTTCATCGCATAGGCACGGAAACTGTCTCAAACTGTCGTATGTTAATTCAATGCTAAAACCTTCCAAAGTGGGTTGGATGGACGTTGCCCCCTCCGCCCCTCCGTCGCCGTGGTTTCCGTGCCCTTGGTCTATTTCCCCAAGCCTGGCGACATGTGACATGACATGTCATATCAAATCAAGTTACGTGTAAAGTTTCTTCAATTAATAACTGTTATGCTAGGTTCGTCAAGCTGTAAACAAGAAGCAGTACTGTTGTGTTCGCTATTGGTGACCACTATGATAGCTTTCGTCAATACCTGCTTCACGGTGCGCAACGGTCTATGGTTTACTTACAGGATGCTCCACAACGCTTGCCTGCTATGTCTGCTGCTTGTGACGACCCTGGACGCCTTGGACACCACTGTCGTCCAGACTGTGAGAAGTGTATCTTCTCCTTTCGGAGACATACATAACACCAAAGGCAGTTTGCCACCACACAAAAGCAATACTGAAGTTGAAGCCTCCGGGATAAATACCAAGAAATTTATGAATGTTGATGGACGCCAGAATACCCAAATAAGCCGACTTGCTGACTCTTCGCTTTCCGAACACCAGCATCCTGAAGCAAGACGAATCATCAACCGGCGCTCAGAGGAGAGACGAGTGGAGACCAGGCGAGATTACAACCGGCAATCCGAAGACCGGCGACTGGAATCCGGGCCAGCTGCCAACCGACGGTCCGCGGAGCGACGTCTGGACGCTAGTCGGGCTGACAACAGACACTCTGAACAGAGGCGACTTGATGCTAGGCGAGCTGACAACAGGCGCCCAGAGGAGCGACGAGTAGAGGCCAGGCGAGATTACAACCATAAATCCGAAGAGCGACGTCTGGACTCAAGGCAAGCTGCCAACAGGCGTTCAGAGGAGCGACGGGTGGATGTCAGGCGAGCTGACAACCGACGGTCCGCGGAGCGACGTCTGGACGCTAGTCGGGCTGACAACAGACGCTCTGAAGAGAGGCGACTTGATGCTAGGCGAGCTGACAACAGGCGCCCAGAGGAGCGACGAGTAGAGGCCAGGCGAGATTACAACCATAAATCCGAAGAGCGACGTCTGGACTCAAGGCAAGCTGACAACAGGCGTTCAGAGGAGCGACGGGGGATGTCAGGCGAGCTGACAACCGACGGTCCGCGGAGCGACGGCTGGATGCTCGTCGGGCTGACAACAGACGCTCTGAAGAGAGGCGACTTGGTGCCAAGCAAACTGACAGCAGGCGCTCAGAGGAACGACGGGTGGAAGTCAGGCGAACTGATAACCGACGGTCAGAGGAGCGACGTCTGGACTCAAGGCGTGCTGTCAACCAGCGTTCAGAGGAGCGACGGGTGGACGCTCGTCGGGCTGACAACAGACGTTCGGAGGCGGCAACTTGATGCCAGGCAAGCTGACAACCAGCGCTCCGAGGAGCGACGAGTGGAGGCCAGGCGAAATTACAAGTGGCAATCCAAAGAGCAGCGACTGGACTCCAGGCGAGCTGACAACCCACGATCCGAGGAACGACGTCTGGACAATCGTCGGGCTGACAACAGACGCTCTGAAGAGAGGCGACTTGGTGACAAGCAAACTGACAGCAGGCGCTCGGAGGAAGGACGGGTGGAGGTCAGGCGAACTGATAACCGACGGTCAGTGGAGCGACGTCTGGACTCAAGGCGTGCTGTCAACCAGCGTTCAGAGGAGCGACGGGTGGACGCTCGTCGGGCTGACAACAGACGTTCCGAGGAGCGACGGGTGGAGGTCAGGCGAACTGATAACCGACGGTCTGAGGAGCGACGTCTGGACGCTAGTCGAGCTGACAACAGGCGTTCCGAAGAGAGGCGACTTGATGCCAGTCATGCCAACAGCAGGCGATCAGAGGAGCGACACGTGGAGCCCATGCGAGATTACAACAGCAAATCCGAAGAGCGACGGCTGGACCCCGGGCGAGCTGACAACCGACGATCCGAGGAGCGACGTCTGGATGCTCGTCGGGCTGACAACAGGCGCTCTGAAGAGCGGCGACTTGACACCAGACAACCTGACAGCAGGCGCTCAAAGGAGCGACATGTTGAGGTCAAACGAGCTGACAACCGACGGTCCGAGGAGCGTCGTCTGGACGCTCGTCGGGCTGACAACAGACGTTCAGAGGAGCGGCGACTTGATGCCAGGCAAGCTGAGAGCAGGCGCTCAGAGGAGCGACATGTTGAAGTCAGGCGAACTGACAACCGACGGTCCGTGGAGCGACGTCTGGACAACACTCGTCGGGCTGACAACAGACGTTCCGATGAGAGGCGAATTGATACCAGGCAAGCCGACAACCGGCGCTCACAGGATCGACATGTTGAGGTCAGGCGAGCTGACAACCGACGGTCTGAGGAGCGACGTCTGGACGCTCGTCGGGCTGACAACAGGCGATCTGAAGAGAGGCGACTCGACACCAGACAAGCTGACAGCAGGCGCTCAGAGGAGCGACATGTTGAGGTCAGACGAGCTGACAACCGACGGGCCGAGGAGCGACGTCTGGACGCTCGTCGGGCTGGCAACAGGCGCTCTGAAGAGAAGCGACTTGGCACCAGACAGGCTGACAGCAGGCGCTCAGAGGAGCGACATGTTGAGGTCAGGCGAGCTGACAACCGACGGTCCGAGGAGCGACGTCTGGACGCTCGTCGGGCTGACAACAGGCGATCTGAAGAGAGGCGACTTGACACCAGGCAAGCTGACAGCAGGCGCTCAGAGGAGCGACATGTTGAGGTCAGACGAGCTGACAACCGACGGTCCGAGGAGCGACGTCTGGATGCTCGTCGGGCTGACAACAGACGCTCTGAAGAGAGGCGACTTGATGCTAGGCGAGCTGACAACAGGCGCTCAGAGGTGCGACATGTTGAGGTCAGACGAGCTGACAACCGACGGTCCGAGGAGCGACGTCTGGACGTTCGTCGGGCTGACAACAGACGTTCGGAGGAGCGGCGACTTGATGCCAGGCAAGCTGAGAGCAGGCGCTCAGAGGAGCGACATGTTGAAGTCAGGCGAGCTGACAACCGACGGGCCGAGGAGCGACTCCGGGACGCTAGTCGGGCTGACAACAGGCGCTCTGAAGAGAGGCGACTTGACACCAGACAAGCAGACAGCAGGCGCTCAGAGGAGCGACAAGCCGATACGAGGAGAGCTGTCGACACACGTTCGGAAGAACGACGTCTTGATACGAGACGAGTTAGAAGCACACGCAACGAAGAGCGACGGCTGGAGGCTAGGCGAGCTGACAACGGGCATTCCGAAGAGCGAAAACTCAACGATAGGCGAGTAAACAGCAGGTCGGAAGAGAGGCGACTGGCGGCCAGACGCATGGACAACAGGCTACAAGAAGAGAAACTTCATGACGCGAGACGAGTCGACGACAGACGTACAGATGCGCGACGAGTTCGGGTGGCTCACGTTGGGCTAGGGGCAAGGCGAATCCATAGCGTACGTTCGGAAGAGCGGCGTGCAGAGGCGGGGAAAACTCACAGCAGGCTCTTCGAAGGTACAGAGTCGAGACGAGCCGAAACGAGGCGCTACGATGAACGAAGACAGGAGGCGAGGCAGGCTGAGAGCAGACGCTCTGAATCGACCACGCCTAAAGCTGAACACCACTGGACATTGGCGCCATTCACGACGACCCCAGAGGAAATAACGGTGAGCGACACACGCAAACTGTGCTGTGCCAGTTTCCTTCGCAATCCCATGATGTGTATATTTCCAACATGCACCTGCCGTGAAGACCAACATTTTCATGTGATAATGGATGAGGCAGTTAAAATCACTTTGCTTCAAGTACAGACAGGCACCCTATTATTGAGTGCTTAGAGACACATGTTTCCCTGTATCCGTGAGCAAAGAAACTTCACCATCCGCTTCTGCATAAAAGCCATGAGTGCATGACAACGATGCGTACTTTCTGACGTATGATTATGCTCCGCAGAAAACAATTCGAATCAAGAAGCCAGTTCTAAAGCCGAAGTACACTGAGAACGCGCCGTTTTATTCCAAGTAAGTTGTCCGAGACCTTCACAAACCTCTAGGGGATTGGGAGCTAGCCTCCAAAAACCTCCGAATGGTGACAACATTTGCCCCCGCCAGTCAAAGCGCACCATTTAGGCATGCTGGCGCTGATAAGCCGGCCAAATATGTGGCAACCATGAGTTTAAAAAATAACAATAATGTACTTGGTTCATGACACCATTATCACTACACTGGTGGCGGGGCAAGCCGCCAGGGCTACTCAGTGTAGTTCTCACACGAGGTAGCAATTTCTGTACGTCATATTTTTTACTCCGTCTAATTATGAGCTTAATGTAATACCGGATGTATTTTGGTTATTTTCCTTTATGACCAGCCTACAAAGCCTGCAATGTTGCATTGTAGCAGATTGCATTGTTTTAGCTGACACAACTCGTCATGTGGCTAATCAGTTCTGCATTGCCAATTTTAACTATGGTTTCAACTGATCAATGTTGATTCGTTGAATAAAATGTGCGATAAACGTTGATTCAAGATGGATTCGACTGAACATTGAAAATGGATGGTGATGATGGTTAACGTAACGGGCTGGCTTCAGTTTCGTCGCCACGGTGTGGGCTGGCTTCAGTTTGGCCGCCGCGGTGTGGGCTAGCTTCAGTTTGGTTACCACGGTGTGGGCTGGCTTCAGTGACCACCACGGCGTGGGTTAGCGTTGGTAACCGAATCCGTTCTCCTGCTGCAGACCGGTGCTCACCACATCGCTGGCCACCTCATTCTGGACGGGCGTGATGGGGCTGGCGCTCTGGACACTGCGTCCGCAGACCAAGGTCCTCTAGAGCGGCCGCCGCACGCCCACTGTTATGCGCCAGTTTGGTTCGGTGCACTCAGGCTGTGTTTCAGACCGCTTCGAGTGTACCGTTGTTAATACTTTGCAAAACCGTTATGAAATTTGAATGTGAAATATATGACGCAACTCAGAAAGGCTTTTGCGATTGGGTTGCCGACCAGGAACACTTGTCGGCTAAGCATGTTGCATGAGCTCTATTCACTGCGCATAGTAAGGTATCTTCCTCTTCTATAAAATTATAATGAAGTACGGAGCCCACTTTATGGACATAAAAGCGACCAGGAAAACCTAAAGGTGACAAAAGATAATACAGGAAAACGTTGTGAAATCAGAATGCAACATATTTCACACATCTCGTCAGACCGTTGTGAAAAACCGGCCCTGGCCGGGGAGACAACAGGACATTCAACTGCGTACACCGAAAACACAATCCGAGTCGGTTGAACATGTCACGGCTATGTTTCCAATCTGTGGTCAGGTGCCCCTTAAAATACGATCGAAAATTGGTAGTCCGACGTTCGTCAGCATACGATAAAACCGCGTTCAATTTCGCCCTCGATTTGGAACGTCGATCTATCTCAAAAAGGTAGGCTTTCAGCATCAGCCTAGTAGCCCTCACTTTCTCATGGGAGGATATCCTTGAAACTGATGTAATCAAGCCTTCAAGTGCTGGTATGAGGAGGCAGGAGCTTCACTTGAATAATGCATCATGCCCTAAATAGCCATCTGCATGCGCCATCTACATATGCCTCATGGAGCCCGTCGTTTTAGTAGTGCGCAGCGATTAATGACATCCAGCCCTTTCAATAATCAGGGGCCTAGGGCTCACTTCAGCATCGGTAGGGGTTCTGTCACAGAGTGAAATGAGGGGGGTGGGGGCGGGGGCAGTAGGGCACATCTTCAAACATTTTCAGCACTTACCATTACGCCAATAGAAGTTGTACGAAAGGAGTCGACCGAACAAAAGCTTTGTGTTGCTCCCCTTCCACCAAACGTTCAAGTCTTGGGCGAGCATCCAGCACCTTCCACTGTAAATATAATGGAGCAGTACCCATATTTAAGCCTGTAATAGCCAACGAACCACATTGCATCGCAGCACCGACAGGGACTCCGCCACAGAGGAGAGGAAATAGCAAGGAGGACGGGATTCCAAATATTGTCGGTACTTATCATTGCGCCACTGGACGTTGAATGGAAAGACTCGACCCAACAGCGCAATGATCCCACCAACCTTTAGGTCGTGGCGGAGCACCTGGACATCGGTGAGGAAACACGAGGGAAAAAGCCAGCCAGCCAAATGAAACACCACGATCACATATGACAAAACAATTGGACGGAAACCACATACAATTTAAAGCCCTCCATCGATCAAAATCCATCTCCCCAGTTCAAATGATGCAAGCACCACCCCATCTCGCCCCTTGAACGTTCTACTAGAAAAAAAACATTCGCAGAACCCAGAATCAAACCTCTGCCAACCAATGAACCACGTTGTATGAATCATGCAGGTACACTCAGCTGAACATGTTCTAAGAGCATGTTTCATTCGTGACCTTAGCAAAGTCAAAGCCAAGCCATGCTACTGACCTGGGTTAACATAGAGTACCATTTTGGACCCAAGTTCCAACCTGGGACATGAGACACATCCGAATTCTAACTCAGCGAAAGCTTTAGCCCCATGGAAACCTCAAGGCAGTAATATCCAAGTTATTATTAGCCATTTGCTTATTACGTTTGGTGCAAACTGTGATAATGTCCCTTGATCTTGCTCAGTACCAATTCAAAACATGAGGGCAATTGATATTTGTAAGAGGATAAGCACACTCGCTTGCTTTTGGCACGGTTCTATCGATTATATATCTGGCGCACGACCCGATTAAACTCGTCCATGTTCGATTTTTCAGGATAGTTTCACTTCAGCCAGCCCCTATGTTCACTATTTGACCACGCGTACTAAAATCGAGTACCAGTGGATTATTCGGATGAGAAGCGCGTGCCAATAATCCCGCGGCTCGATCTCAGCTTCGAGAAAGCAGCGGGAGGGTGGGAACTTCCTCGGATGGGTTGACTGTCGAAACGGGCCAGCCTCCAGTGAATCCAAGGAATGTATCAACATAAATGCATGAGTTTGATCTATCAATGGCAGCTCAGCTAAGCAAATGAGTGTTTAAGAATCGATTCACAATCAAGGATAAAAATGTAAATACCGGAGAGGCAAATCACCCTGCAAAACTAATGTTAAATGTTGCATATGTCCAGGGTGGTTTGAATTCCATGCAGCATAGTTCGTTTACATGGTGATTATCGTTATGATCATCTGTATGAAGCTTTTGGTGTTGATATGCCGTTATAAAACTCGTTCGTTGTTCTAACGACATAAATAACCGCGTAGACCATGCGCCGTCACCACTCTCTCAAGCCGAATGGTCACATAGATACCAAAATCTGAGGCACACGGTGAAATTTCAGCCAGACGCATTACATGGTCACGACAGAAACTCGCCATTCATGAGGTCAAACATGGGGAGAAAGTCAGCGCCGGCTTCGACTTCGGCTTTGGCTTCGTGAAGTCATGATTCTTCGGCACTGGCTTCGGCTTCGTTTCGTGCCATTTTAAACCACTTGGTTCGGCTTCGGTCACACCTTCGACTTGGTGGCATTTTCACCCACTATACTTGGATTCAGCTTCGGACTTGGCTTCGTGGCCACCTCGTGGCTTGGGCTTCCAAGCCAAGCTTTATTTCCGTGTCTTCGCTAGGTTACCTCCACTATGTCATTACTGGAATATATTCGTAGCTGCATTCAAGATGTGGGATGTGGCAAAAATGCGAGTCCCCGCCGTCTGTGGACGTGTCGCAATCCACTGAACTTCCATTCTGTTATCCATCAATTTGGACTTCCTTTTTCAAAATTATGCCCTACGTTAGCTTTGGTGATGATCGGGTTCAGCAGATGGTTCTCGTTTTGTGCTGAGATCGAATAATATTTACGGGTCGCTCATGGAGCTTCAGTTCGATTTTTCTAACAGCTAAAGTGTAGTGAAAACAAGAATTGAGATCGATATCACTCTTAATTGTGACCTGTCTCGGCTCATTATGACGTCCATTTTATAAAGTGCGGTTTATTGATAAGCATTAAGTACCTCCACTTTCTCACAAAGAAGAGACCTTTAATAACATGGCAAGACTCAAACGAGTGGACAGTAACAAAAAGAATGCCTAGCACACTTAGCCCTTTGACTGCCACAGCGGGTATGTCGAATTTCTTCTGTACTGCCGCAAGGGTGTAACTCTGAGTCCCCGGCGGGCTGCCCATTGCCGTATCTCGAAAGAGTGATCACCTGTCAGACCTCCCCTCCGGTCTGACACCTGATCTCCTCGCGCCGATTCGGCGGTTGGAGGGTGCCACGTTTCGTGGCGTGGTGGCGGTCGGTAGTAGCGGGCTGCCTGCAGGTATGGCATTGATCAGCACGGCGCTTCAATCAAGCCCAGATCGAGCCCAGAACGGAGCTGCAAATTTCCGGAACTGTTGCAGATTGAAGCGAAATGCTGATATTGAAAGCCTGATTCCCATGTTACTGATTTGCTAGATACCATAGCTGAGTGATGGGACATGTACATTCGACTCATCTAGC
The DNA here is from genome assembly GCA_034440615.1 of Ashinkailepas kermadecensis. Classification (NCBI taxonomy): domain Eukaryota; kingdom Metazoa; phylum Arthropoda; class Thecostraca; family Neolepadidae; genus Ashinkailepas; species Ashinkailepas kermadecensis. The sequence continues at coordinate 209,169 of JAOTOM010005047.1, read as the reverse complement.
TTTCCACAGTATCTGAACATAGTTCTCGGAAAACGTGCTGAATGTACGGCGGCATTGTAATATGTTGAAATAGTAATGACCTGTACGCCATACCACTGCGACTACTCCAACGGATATTGTGAGCCTTGAAAAAGGCTGGGTTGGGATCGTGGGTCTTTTCACGACTGCAGTCGAAACACTTTCAAGTCTCACCACAATATATGTCCGAGCAGGCGTGCGGGCCATTACCATTCCAACGTATCTGAATATACTCTTAGTTATGACATATAACTCACATCAACGGTCAAAACATTCGCGCATTTTGAGGCCTAATATCGACCCAACACACCAATTGGACAATCATCTTTGTAGTTCTGTATCGTACCGCTGTACCTATGTGGGTACAAGAAGATTACGCAATGCGGACGACAGTTAAGGGGACAGTTATCGGCTCGTCTTTCAATGCCTTTAGAGCAATGGTTTATCTCACCCACGGACCGGTAACCATTACGAGATTGTCTACTCCACGTAATGCCACAATATATGTTGGAATATAATGGTACATATGCTCAGTGGCGCAGCCAAAATATTATAAAGTTGGGGCTGACCTAAAAAATGGCATGACATTGAAAACGTTTTTGTCGCGCTTGAAGCGCCGAAATCCTTTAGTTTTCCGCGGTGACAATCTGTAAAGTTCTTGTTTGATCTCATGTTTTTTTGGTTGCTAAGGGGATGACGGCCCCCTTGGCTGCGCTTCTAGATATGCAAATGCCACATCCTTAGTATTCGCTATTTATTTTTTTTACCTGTGAACGTGTTAGAAAAGTGCGAGCACCTGGATATGCACTAAGCCTGCCGTGTAGTCAGGTCACTAAACCATTCGAAGATAAATACTCGAACCCAACGATGCTTTGGGTTGCACAAATTTATGTCCAGCAAATCCTGCAAAGAATTTAAAAAAATATATATGAGTAGAACAACGGTCATCCATTTGCATCCTCTTTGCATCCAACCAATTTCAACCCGCCCACGTCCGAGGTCCAGCACTACTATTCATTGAGAATGTAAGCACGCCGAGGGAATCCAGCAGGCTACCTCTTGTAACCAGGGTCGTCCCCACCGGGGGGGGGGGGCAACGGGGGAAGTCGTAATATTACGTTCGGTGCCTCAAAAGTTCGCGTCTGGGCCCCTGAAAATCGATTTCAGGATAATTCAGGATAATTTTGCGAAGAGGATAATGCTATGGATGGCAAGAATCCAGGAAAACCCCGTTTTTCGACCCTGACGTCCACTGTGGCGGGCCAGGGTCGCGGAGCAAACCGTCCACTGTGGCGGACTGGGGCTGTGGAGCACACCTTCTACTATGGCGGACCAGAGCCGCGAAACACACCGTCCACTCTGGCGGACCGGTGCCGTGGAGCACACGGTCCACCTTAACGTACCGGAGCTGCGGAGTGCACCGTCCACCGTGGCGGGCCAGGGCTGCGAAGTACATTATCAACCGTGGCAGACCCGGGTCGCAGAGTATACCGTCCACTGTGGTGGACCGGTGCCGTGGGGCACACCTGCTATGACGGACTAGGCCGCGAAGCATAGCGTCCACTGCGGCTGAGCAGGGCCGCGGAGTACAACATCCACTGTGGTGGATCAGGGTCGCGGAGCAAACCGTCCAGGGGACGAGTGGTCTAGGGGTAAGATGCTCGTCTCACAATCGAAAGGTTGTGGGTTCGAGTCTCACCTGTCGCTACCCTTCGCCCGCGACCAATCGGCGTGAGCGATTGGCTACGCTACATGACTCAACGGTCGACGTGTCGTAAAACCAATAACCAACCAACCAGCAAACCGTCCACTGGCGGATCAGGGCCGTGGAGTACACCGTCCATTGTGGCGGATCGGAGCTGCGGAGCACATCGTCCACTGTGGCGGACACGGGCCGCAAAGTACACCGTCCATTGCGGCGGATCATAGCCATCAACAGGTTAAATTATATCATGCCATGGCTGTGGCGTACCTAGGATTTGCGAGATGGGGGGAGGGGAACTATCCTCATTTAAAATAGTCCCCGGATGTCGAATCTTTTTTTACAAAGAGGGTTCTTTATATTTTTGTTATATAATAATTAGTGACCGAATTAACTGTCCTGTGGAGGGGGCCAAATCAACCACCATTATTTCTGAATGAACGGATTTCAACCCTAACTCCCCCAATCCTCTTTGAAGGTTTTTCTTTTGGAATCCCTTGAAAAGTCACCTCACACTGCTGAAATTGCACCTGAACAAATCACTCCAAAATGTAAAATTTGGCAATATCAGGCATTCCAATTAATAACGCGCGGTCGCCAAAACGCCAACGTTCGTGCACGTGCACACCCGCCTTGCGCAGTCGGCGCATTCGCCACTCTACGTGCGGTTCTCCGGTTTCTGCTAGGCCTCCCACGTTTTGCTACTTACTGTTACATGATAGTCTTGCGCCACATTTGACATGTGGAATGCCTGGTATGGCGGCTCGCTGGAACACAAAATCTAAAATTAAATTCGATGTATTTGTTCTATTCTTCCCACATTTTCTCGTGATTAAGAAATCCGTAGACACACTGAGCTTTGATGCACCTCATCTCTTTGGTTAAGTAAGCTCCCAGATTGCCTACCGAGCCGTGACACTGGCTAGGTGTTCGTTTTTTTTACCCGTTACGTTTTTCTTCTTCTATGGATGTGTTTTAGGGCTCCAGCCAATTTTTGTTAGGGGCCCGGCACATGTTTGAGACCCGGGTCTTTTTCACAGCTTTGTTGCCTTTTTATACACCGATTATATTTTTGTGGTATCGGCGCGTTTTCGAAGACGTCGATGTGTTTATTTAGTGTCCGGTCTATTTGTTCCTTGTTTACGATCAATTCTCTTTTTGAGGGTCCAGCTTGTTTTTGAGGCCCCGTGCGGTCTGATGGTCCTGGTGTGCTTCGAGGGCCTCCGTTACGCTTTTTATTTAGCGCTCCCGGTGTGTTTATTTCGAGCTGCAGCGCATATTTTAAGGCCCTGTCGTTTTTTTGCGAAACTCGGTACGCTTTTGATTACCGACACTAAATTTTGGGATTACCGACGGAATTCTTGGGGCCCGAAAGCGATATTTTGGGGCCCCGTGGTCACTTGTTGGGATCCCTAGCTCGAGCTTTATTGGCTAGGACACGTTTTTTTGTGGCCAAACACGCTTTGTGGGTTTTGGAGCGGTTATTGGGACCCCAGAGTGATTTTCCATGTCGGGACTGCTTTTCGTTGCCCCGGCTTCATTTTTTGTTGGGTCATCACAATGAGACTTTTGAAGCCCCGGTGCGACCTGTCATGCCCCTAGCGTGATTTTCATGGATCCGGGCGAGAATTCTTGGTACCCTAGGCCCAGCGTGACTTTTCGCGGCCCCGGCCCGACCGTTTGTGGCCTCCGTCCTGATTTTCTTGAACCCAGCACGATTCTTTCGAGCTCCAACCGTGATTTTCAGGGGCCCAGGTGGGAACTTTTGAGGCACCAGCGTCCTTTTCAGAAGCCCCTGCGCGACTGTTTCGCCCCAGTGCGATTCTACGGGGCTCCGGTGCGATTATTGGAGGCCCAAACGGGATTATTAAGGAGACTGGCGCATTTTTTTCAGGAGCTCGACACGATTATTGGGGGCTCCACAACCTGTCAGGGGACAACTGCCCACAATGTCCCTCCCATTCGGCATGCTACTGTGCCATGCAATTCTCCAACATAAGCATTAGGAATAGCTCATCTGTTTCATCGCTCACACGTGATTTCAACTCCAAAGTTATCCAGACAGTGAGGAAAGTCAAACATCTCCTACATGGATAGGCAAGGATGGACTATTAGGCAACAGGGATACCATGGAATTCAGATCATAGTACTCTTGCTGCAATACATACCTTGTTCCGCAGGCTGCTTTGAAGATGAATGCGCTCCTGAAGTTTGGTCAGGGCTGGAGTTGGAGGTGGATGGAGCAGCACTGTGAAGGACATTACAAGGACATTACATATGACTCAAAGGACTTCTTTCTGCTTGCATTAACAATGCAGGTAATGGAGTAACACTTTCTAAAATTGACTTCTATGGTGTCTTAAGTGAGCAATATAATCGAGATGGGCTCTTGTGATATACGTTATGCGTAAGGTTATGATGGAGATTTTATACACCAGTGGGAATCATATGGATTCACTCATTAGTGAATCCATACGATAACCTAATAACCATAACAAACATAACCTAATCTAGCATATCCTAACCTCCTTTGGATAAAAAAGGAAAAATTTTAAGCAATATATTATCTGAAAATTTGATAACTTAGAAAACCGAACCAAACCTAGCTTAACCTAACGTTAGCTGCTTTTGAAGGAAAAAATATCCGATTTTTAGCAAATTTTTGACAACTTCAAAAATATTTCCAACCTAAAAAACTAAACTAGCCTAACCTATCCAAACCGGTATTTTTCTGGTTTAATATGGTAACAAGACAAGTTTTTACACATATTTGTTTCCATAAAACAAACAAATGGGTTAGGTTTGGTTAGGTTAGGTTAGTTTAGTTTGTTAGGTTGGAAATATTTTTCAAGTTTTCAAAAATTTGCTGGAGCAAAATTAACTGCTTAAAATCACACTAATCTGCAGACACATCGGGTGTGAAGTATACAAAATGAAGCAGCGCGACGCCACATGAGTTTGGCCACCGGATTAAACATCGCGCGCAATTGCACCACAAATGTCTACCTCCGTCATATTTGTCGACGACATTCTCTAGCTTGAGATTCTAGGATTTTTTACGTTGACTTTTTATCTTTCGATGCTACGGTTTTGGATGCTCTGAAGAACAGACGTCATGACCGGTGGCCGCTATACCCAATTGTATTTTTCAAGGAGGGAGACAGGAAATTTGCAACTTCAAACACGTAATTACTATATTGCAGGTAATTACTGATTATTGATGAATGGTATTGTCTTTCCTCACTCAAACGCATCAATGAAAGTATTCTCGGACTATGCCTAGCTGCGCCAGCATGCAAAATACAAATACAGGGTAGTCCTCCATTTTGACGAGAAAAAATCATATAACGTGCAAAATATATATGGGCAATGCATAAACTTCGTATGCTTCATGCGCAGCCCCGTCCCCACCCAAACTACAACTTATTTTGTGCAGGAGTAAAGTAAAATTAAAGCCATTTAAACATCAGGGAGATGTCCAAATCCCAGCCTCCGCCTTCAGCACCTAAAATATCACACTATCACGTAAAATTCCCTTAACGTAAATGTCCACCTGCCTGCACCTTGATCGCAAACACTCGCTTTTATAGACAGGCATGTAACGTACTCGTTTTAAAGGCGGCGCCAATGACCTTTATGTCCGGCACGCCTTAAAAAAATAACTCGCCCCTCCCCCCCATCCGCAGCAAAATTGAAACATGCCTGATGCTACCAATTTTTGCAATGAGGAAAAAGCTGTGACGTCACCAAGGCTTGAAAGCGAACTTTGGTGGGTAATCATTACCTTTCGGCCGACACATACTGCCAAGGTAGTGATTTGTAAAGAGGTGTACAGTGGGGAACAGTGACGTCACAGGAGTCGGGGAAGTGACGTCACAGGAGTCGGGTGTCTGTAAAGATTATCACCTAACCTAGACTAAGATAATGTAGCATAATATACAAAATGTATCATAGCATAATATAACCTAACCTAACCTAACCGGAAAAACAGAAACCTCCGAAGCCAATTTTTCGGCCATGACGTCATGAAATATATGCGACATTGTATAGGCAACTCTTTACAAATCACTAACCTTGGCAGTATGTGTCTGCCGAGAGGTAAAGATTACCCTTTGGTGTACCTTTTAAGGTTTGCTTTGGAAGTCATGTGAGGCATAGCTGACTTCTAATAGAATCATTTCTGTTAAATTCAAATATTTCCCTGAGATATCCCTGTTCCTGACCATGCACAAATTTAAAGACCTCCATGAGATCTCTCAGCCTTCTATATCTAAGTGAAAACATATTAAATTTCTTCAATCTTTCCTCATATGCCAGGTTGGCTATACCAATACCATTAACCATCTTTGTTGCCCTCTTTTGTACTCTCTAAATTCCAACAATCTTTTTCATAACTAGGGGACCAAGCTTGGATACAGTATTCCAAATGTGGCCTCACATATGTACAGTAAAGCTTCCTGATGACTTCCTCACTTTTGTATGATACATTCCAATTTATTGCCCCAAGCATTCTTAGTGCCTTCTTCCTGGCTTCTTTGGTCTGTTCTGATGCCCCAATTTTGTGTTCAAAATAACACCTAAGTCCTTCTCCTACTGAGTCACTGATAGTACTTGGCCACCCGTCAAGTACGGAGCCTTGATATGCTGCCTACCTACATGCATGATTTTGCACTTATAAAAATTACATTTCATTTGCCATTTTTCGCACCACTTCACAGTCTCGTCTAAGTCTTTCTGCAGCATGTACGTAGGTGCCTAGGTACCAGGTAAATATCAAGCTGATAGTGTGATGAGTGGGCTATTGAAGATAATTATAGTTTGTATATCATCAGCTTTGTATATCATCAGCTAATCTCAACATTTTATGATGTAAGTTGTCCTTCCACAGTGGAGGGAAATCCAGCTATTCTGGTTTTTTTTTCACACCATGTTGAATTGTGTAGCAAAAGGTGGAGAGTCAGTCCACTATCTAATCCAAATCTGTTTCTTTTCAGTACAAAATGTGCTGGTTAACATCAACTACATTTTATATGTACATGGTGTGTTTCTTCTTTTTTCCTTCAATTTTTTTTATCAGCATAAAAATAGCATAGATTATTGGGGAGGGGGCCCAACTCAACATTGGAGGGCCAAGATCAACATTGGTGGGGCACTGGCCCCCACAAAAAGATACAAATCGACGCCCCTGCTCCCTAGGAACTTGAGATAAGGGGTCGATTGGGGTGAGAGTACGTACATTTCTAGTACCTTTTCTAGATAGGCTTAACCCAGATGGGCCCCATGCGGCTCTTGTTAAGCCTTAATACTTTATGACTTTATGACTTTAATACCCACAATTCCCGTGGGTGATCCCAAAAATGTAGTCTGGATAAAAAAAAATTCACGTCGACGCTCCCCAAAATTGGCGTCTAGGATCCCATTTAAGCATAGTGTGACCACACAAATGGCATCGGTACCAGAAAAAAAAATGAAGCTGGTGCCCTCCAAAATAATGATGGATTCCGAAAAATAAATGTCCGAGTCAGGAAAATGGTTATGGAGCACCGAACATAGCACCAGGTACCTTCATAAATCGCGTACGTCCCAGAAAAAAACGTGCCGGAGCTCGAAAAATGGAGGGGGGATACAAAAATATGGCGCCAGGGGCCCGAAAAAATCAGGCCAGGATTCGGACTTTAAAAATAAAATCCAGCGAAGATCAAAACAAATCGCATCGAGCCCAGACAACTGGCATTGGGTCCCAGGCATCATGCGCCTGGGCGCGAAAAGTCGCACCGAGACCTCTAAAAATCGCACCGAAGCCCCAAAATCGTACTGGGGCCCTACAAATGTGCGCCAGAAGCGCCAATTAAGAACAGCGGAACCAAATGGGAGCCGAAAATACACCTGGCCCTCCAAAACGCACAGTATTGCAAAAAGCGACAGACCCTTAAACCATGCGCTGCAGCCCTAAATATGCACATCGGGAGCTCTAAAAAATATACACCGGAAGCTCTTAAAGCACACAGGGGCCATGAGACCGCATAAGGGCCTGAAAAAGAGTCTGGGGCCGGGAAAAAGCAACATGGTACCAAAACGAATCAATGGACCGGGCACTAAATATACACATCGGGATCTTCGAAAACGTCCCGGTACCTAAAACAAATTATCGGTGCACTAAAAAGCAACAAACCCTAAAACGAGGCGGGGTTTAGAAAATGTGTTGGGCACCTACTAGAAATTGATTGCAGCCCTAAGACACATCCATAGACGAAGAAAGCCTCAACAGGTCCAAAAAAGAACACTGAGGCAGGGCCTCGGTTCGGTAGTCAATCTGGGAGCATATTTAACCAAAGATATGACGTGCATCAAGGCTCAACGGGTTTCTTAAACGCCTTTCTTAACCACCAGGAAACATTGGAAGTAGAGAACTAACGATCGAATTTGAATAATATAATTTTCGCAGCAAACGCCCATACGAAGCATTCCATCGCGTCAAATGTGGCGCAAGTCTAGCATTTGGCAGCAATTAGCAAAACGTAGGAGGCCTAGCAGAAACCGTAGCATCGCACGAAGCGTAGCGAATGCCCCGAATGCGCAAGATGGCTGTGTACGTGCACGAACGGTGGCGTCGTGGCGACCGGGCGCTTTGGACTGGAATGCCTGACATTGGGAGATTGTACATTTTAAGGTGATTTGCATACGCGTAAGTTCAGCAGTGTGAGGTGACTTCTCAAGGGATACCAAAAGAAAACCTTCGAACAGGGTGGGATGTTAGGGATTAAAACCGACGACTCAGAAACGATGGTGATAGATGAGGCCCCTCCACAGAACAATTCAGTTGGTCGCTACTTATATTATTTATAAAAAAAGGTCCGCTTACTATCGGGCGCCGAAAACTTCTGATTTTGCCTGGTGTATGTCTAAAAATTTCTTGTCTCATCTAGTGTATGTTTGGTTGTTAATAGTGGCGGATTAAGGAGGGGAAGGAGTGAATTCAGAACACAATTTTATTATAAATCCAAGCCGTGGCGGAGTCAGGAGATTTTCCCAATGACCAATCATTGTAGTATACGTCCCCACTCATGCATTCACGATCCGACTGAGTACAAATATCTGGCGACGTCTGTGGACCAAAATATCAGGGTAATTAATGATATATCTATATCCGATCTGCCTTGAACACGACTCGCTTACCGTATGGCAGCCAGATCTCCCTAGCAGGGGTGGTCCGAGACACCCAATTAGGGTGAGACAGAATATGTCACGATTGCGTCCCCTTCCCACAACAAACTCTGATTTTGCCGGCATTTTTTTTTGGTTCCGAAAATCCGGCAGCTGTTCTTAGATTTTGTTGCTAAAATCAAATTTCGGGCCGTGGTGTCACATTTTCCGACACCTTTCGATTTCGCCTATGACTACTACTACCAAACCGGGTGGAGAAATGCAGGAATGTTTTCACATCAAAAGCAAAGTTAGCGAGGCTTAGCTCTCGCGAATAGTCTTCATGACATCCATCAAGTCGACAAGCATTTCAAATAGCTCTGCTTATTTTCAGCTTCGTTTGTAGATGTAGTTGGACAAATATGCTAAGACAATACTTTGTGTAAGTCTTGTCTGAGTCTAAGTCTTTGTCTAAGACAATAAAGACAAAGATGTAGTTGGACAAATATGACAAATGTCATCCTAAATTCGAAAGATAAGGAATGGTTACGAGCTTAAAATCAATGGAACTCACCTGGGCCTCCCAAAGTATCGCTGATCTCCTTGGTCTTTACTTGATGACATATAAGCTGTCCTCATAGATAAATCAGAAAATGGAGTTTCAAAGATTTGACAAGTGTAATTTATCATGGATGATGACGGTCTATATTTGTAAAGTAGTTATCTACGGTGGTCATCAGAAGCAAGGTATTAGATAAACACATAGATGCACATGGAAGTTAAATTTGGCACAAGGGACTGACGTGATTGGTGAAACATAACTTCATAGGTTATAAAATAACCACATCCAATCACGAATTAAAGAATACTGAATAAAAATGACGTGTAATGGCTAACAGAAGAGCACAGGTATTGGAGAGGCCAACGTGAGAGGTACTGGAACTTTTTAGAAACAGGAGGCCTGGTGACACGCCAGGACAAAGCGAGGAGATCCCTTGACGCACCCTGACTGCATCCCTGGAAATCACTGAAAATCCCTGGAAGAAGAGGAGGCCCTCCTCAACAGCAGGTATCCTGAGATGAATTTGCATTAAATATTGCTACACCATAGCGCTCACGTGCAACAGACACTGTTGCTTGCATCAAATCAAATGTGCACCAAACAACACCACAAGCACTGCTCTCAGCAACAGCAGAGGACATTAAGGGCATCTCTGAAAATGTAAGATCGTATAAGTTCACGACCCAAGCCATGCTGCAAAATGACAGAAGCAAAATCCCGGACATTTTTAGCCCAACTTGCGCCGAATTTCCGCCCAGATCCTCAAATCCCATCTCAGGGTGGGGTTCAGTATGTGCCCCGTTAATCTCCAAACTAATCGTGGCACGAAAACAAAAGTGGTTGTTGGGACGTTGTTGTAAATCAACCTAACCTGATAAAAAGTGCTTGCTTTAGCCAGAATCTCCGATTTTAGCACAAATTGGTCAATAAGCAGAACAAAAGCCATACAAACGGAAAACAATCGAAAATTCCTTTGGCGCTTTCATTAAATCCCTAAGGATAAGCAAACGCTGGAAGTGTCATTTAAATATCTGTATCTGTTAAACGTTACGACTGGTTGAACTTTTTGGAGGTGACCTCACTTGACCCTTACTAACTCGATGAGAATAGGTGACCTGAAATTAAAACGTTGACACAACATGTCAAACTAATGTCGGAAACAGTATGCCAAATTTCGGCGCGCTACCTCTCGCCATTTCTCACCAACTGCGGAAACCCTTAGGGAATGGCATAAAATGCCACCCCGGAGATGTGGCAGTTAATACAGGATCCAGGGAAATAACTCAAAATATGTAGAAAAACTACATATCATGCCTCATATCCAAGGCGAATAATTATTTTCGTACTACAGATTCAAAAAGCAAGAACTTCACATCAAAACATCAGAAGGAATGGGCTAGAGATTCTCTGCATGTGCAAGCAGCATTTGCTCGCAGTGTTAAAGGGGAACAAAACAAAATGGAGCAAAATGTCCATGAAATATATGGAACATGATATTAAATGATCAGAAAATATAGTGGCTTTGTATGTTCTTTCAGCACCCCGCCACCTAATCATTAATAACAAATGCATTTTATTTTTATCACCCACATATATTTACTTTTAAATTGATGGTTTTGGCCAGAAAAAAATGTTGCTGATTACAATTGCTTTAAAAAACACAACCCCGTAGTCATGTTAGGTTATGCTGTGTGTCTACATTTGTACACATGAAGCAAGCTTTAAACAACGTAGTTTTACGTCAAATGGGTTTTTATTACGATACTTGTCATACAAAAAATGATTTCGATCTCGTCGATACTCACCGAATGATTTTGATCTCGAGTATCACTCTCGTCGATACTTTCCGATATAGGTATAACGACTTGTACCAATTCTACACGAGCACAGCATGCCAAAGCATTTGCGGAATATGCTATCAATTTGTCTTGGCCGAGCAAAAGTCATACATTTCTAGCCCTAAACATGCCCTAAACATGCTTCAGATACCAATTGATTACGTACATACCAATATACCAACTTTTTTTTTAAAGTGTATGGATTCACTTACAAACAAATATGTATGCACTGTTGCGGAAAAAATGCAGGCACGTCTCAGTCTGCCTGGCAGTGATAGTCTAGATTTTCCTCGTTTGTGCGATAATTGGTTCTCAAGTTCAGCAGGTTCTCTCAATCTCCAGTTCTCAAATCCACGAGCCGTTCTTCAAAGTCGTCAGCTGTTAGTGCCCTTGTATTTCATCGGGCTGATGAGTGAACCAAACGGTGACAACTTCTCAAGTCTCGTTAGTCCAACAGTGATACCCAAATTAACTAACGTTTCAGACTCCATATCAACAGGCAATCCCGACTGACAGTGACGGACAACTGTCCAAACGAGTCACCAAACATTCCGGCGCCCACATCTTGTAACAGGTTACATCTCACTAGACTCACTGATTAGTCAACATTCAATAAGCTTGTGCTTCCAGGTTTTTGAACCCGACCGAACCAAATCTAATCTAGCCTTACCCACTTTTGAAGAAGACATCCTTTTGTTTTCAGTCCAAATTTGTATTTAAATTTTCCAGCTGGAAAATTATAACCTAACATAACATAGCCAAACGTAACTTCTTTGTTCGCTTGCTATACATAAAATGTGTGTAAAACGTGTCTCGTGAACACCTTAAAGCATAATAACACCTATAATTGTACAATTGTCCACACGCATTAAATTCAGTCATGCTTGGTTGAAGACCAAGTTCCAAATCAGCATGTTTGAGGAGGGGGAGCGTGCCTCAGCTGTCCGTCCTAGGCGTCCTCGTGGTAAGCATGGTAATTCAGTTACCTTCAATTGATGACTGGGCGTGGTTATAGTATAACCAACCATCATGTTGCACTAATCATGTCAATTCCTTGTACTAATGCAATTTCCAATTCCTTATTAGCCTATGCCCGAAACGTCACAATAGATATTTACACTTTGTTTAACTTTAAGTCGTTCCTGGATCTTGAAATAAACTTAACTTTTAATATATCTACCCAAATTTCCAATTGAATGCATATTCATGTGTGCACTTTGCGTTTGATGACTTTCAAGGATAACGGTCTTGTAAATCAAGACCATCAGGCATGACAAATTTCACCGATCAAGTCCTTCAAACTACATTTTGTTCCCTGTCATATGAGAAAGAACTGCGAGTCATCAAAAAAGAACCAAGGAGGCAAACGCTGCTTTGGTAAGTCGGGTGTGTTCCATGGTTTTCAAATGTTTGATCATACGACTTTGGAATGATATTTGCATTGATGGTGGTTATTGGTTTTACGACACGTAGACCGTTGAGTCATGTAGCGTCGCCAATCTCTCGCGCCGATTGGTCGCGGGCGAAGAGTAGCGACAGGTGAGACTCGAACCCACAATCTTTCGATTGCGAGACGGGCATCTTACACCTTGACTGCTCGTCCTGATATTTGCATTGATGTTTGCATAGCATTTGATGGAATATTTGTGTAACTACATCTTCAAATGGAGATGGAAACTTGCTTGCGAGAAGTTAACCTCGCCAACTTCGCTTTTAAGGTGTGAAATATTGTTAATAAATTGCATTTTCTTTGCCCCAGTGTGACAGCAATGGTCATATCGGAATCCAAAGGTCTCGAAAAAGTGGTAAGGCGGTCCGAACAGTGTTTTTTTTTGGGTAGGGGGGACTTTAGACTTTTGGGGAGCGAAAAATAAAATGGCCGAAATCCGAGGAGTGTTATTTTGGTGGGTTCAGTAGTGACTTTCTGCCCCACCCCATTTCGGTGTCTCGGACTGACCCTGCCCGGTCATCAGACATCACGGATTAGGCAGAACCACCTGCTATCGACTTGTAACCATCACAGTTCTACGTCAGTGGCATAAAAGAGGCTAGTGATAGCAACATGCATACACGCAGCACATTCATACAAATTACTCTGGTAGTGTGCGGAGTAAAGCTGGGTGTCCGCCGGATCCCTGCGCAGGTGGCGCTTCAGATTGGGACCGAACAATGAGACAGTAAGCCGGAGAACGTCAGGCGACAGGCCGGTGAACCGCCCTGTCGCGCGGCAGCAAAGTGTGAGTGACCCTTTGTTTGGCTATGGTTATGTGCGAAGCCTTCTCGTGCGGGTGTTCACACATAACGCGACATTGCATTTGGTCATTAATCCTATTCCGAGAGGTGGCACAAGGTGTCCCCACTCCCTGCTGTGATTTGTTGGCTGTAGCTCCCGAACGTCTGACTCGATCAGCCTAAACCTTACGATTTTTCGAACATTCTTTCTAAATTTGGTGTAACTTTTTACATCGATTTTGGCCAGGGATGCATCCAGGGTTGAGCCTTGAGACGATTGTTCGAAAAAAATCGCATTATATTATATCGCATACATGCTTAACATTGCTGAATGGATATTGGGAAGTGTTTGACAGTTCATGAAACCTCGCAACCAGCGTTGAAAGGTCATTGGCTACATGACTTCAGAGTTTATAGTTATATTCTTACCGGAGTGGGTGAGAGTGGGTGAGAAAGTGGATAGAAGGTTCACTAGCGAAGTTCGTGTAATTCGTCACGTTTAATAACTATGATGGTACGTGAGCAATGATGAGATATTTGGCAAAGCTTTGAAGAGGTCGAAAGTATATTTCACTAACGAGAGGTTCCGGGCAACATTCTTAGCAGGCACGTTTGACAGATGTTTTCGTTTCTGTTAACTTGTCTTCCTTAATCTTAGTCCTTGAATGTATTAGAGATACTAGAACACAGCAACTATTTTGGGGTTATCTGCGTAATGTACCTAAAACTTCGGAACTTTCACCTTTACAAGGGCAGATATAGAGGTACGAGATGGGGCTGGCTCTGGTTTTGGGTCCAAGTAGTTATTGAAATTGGGGTCTTTTCTCTTGCAAGGACATAGAGAAGATATCTCGCAAATGCTGTGGATGTTCGGAAATATTACTTTGGTCCAAGGCAGCTCCAGGCGAGCTCTCCGGGAGGCATGTTATTACCCATTTGCGACCAAGCACGTGTATTTCATCAGTTACGTATACAATAATCGTCATAGCTCGCTTAGGTGAGTACTCGTTTGTTCCGACTTAATTGTCTGAAGGGCATTTCCAGGTACAGCTAAAAGTGGACGTCTTTGAAAGCAGCTTAACGTATCGAGGGTGGCACCATACGAAGGATTTTAAGGAACGTTAGGCCTAGATTGTTCATTAGTAAAACTCTGGAAGCTTAGTTCGCGTTTATATTGAACTATGAGGACACTCCACACATCCGGATGTTTCCAACTCCGCCTATGAATGGAATTTCGATATAGAAAGTGGTCTTCCCAAAAGTGTTCTAAAAAATCATGCTGCGATATCTGGCATGCGAAATTATGGATGCTTCGTCACAATTGTACACACCACATTGCCTCTAATTTAGATTCGCTGATTCCGCCATTGCTAAAGTAGGTTATTTGATGTCACACGTCCCAGAGGTCATTGCTTTTATTCAGGAGAACATATAAGGTGTAATTGTAGGCACCCTAAGTACACAAAACGTCCTAAAATGTAAACCCCAATTGAACGCGGACTGGATTCGAGCTGTATTCTCACTTGAGTGGAAGATCGTTCCCTTGGTTCCAGAATGGTGTCAAATATGGCAAAGCTCGTTGCAAGATAAGGAAACAAACTGTTCTACAACTTCCACGATTTTCCACATTTTTGCCCAGTACCCGCCGGTGAAAACATTCAGAATTGTATTCGATGCAAATGTAAGTTGCGCACCAAGAAACTGATTGCGTTTTCTGCAGGGAATTGGCAGGTTGGCTTTCCAAACTCGGGAGGCACAGCATGTGCTCCCCCCCCCCTCTCCTCTGCATTTCGCAGCCAAAGGAGCTCTTCCCCGTCATGACGTTAGGCGACGACAAGCTGTAAAATTTCGCGATTTCGGTGTAAATGAATGCTGTTTGCTGCGAAGACGCAATAGGTCGTCACCTGACACGACACCGAGTCTCGTTTATCTAGAGTTGTGGAAAAAATCCGGCTGGGTACTCTGAAACTGAGCAGAATCCGCCAAATACTGTAGAGGGTATTCCCGAAAACCCTGAAGCTGTTTGCATCAAGGCCCTATACGGGCGAGGTCTAGCCTCACAACCAGCTCTGTGATATATTGCACTTCAAATGCACACACGCCAGATGAAGAAAGAAGGGGTGCCGCACATAACATATATGTTACCGCGACATATTTCTCGTCATCTGCATACAACTGTTAAACTACAACATGTAGGTTTCCTAATCGATGACACCATTCACAACGTATATATTGGGATTAAATGATCATCATTGCCCTCGGCGGCTTTTACGTGTCACGAATAGATACCGGCACACAAGAGGAAAAAGTAAACTGCGTTAGCTAATGGGGTCTTTGAAATCCAGATGTAACCAGCCATTGGATCATCAGTGATATAGTGATATTAGCCATTCCTGTCATGGCGGTAGGTGAAACAACCTAATATTCTACATTCCAAACCCGAGTCAGACGACAACAAGGTTGCACCTTGAAGTCTAGTACGATAACTGAAGGTTCAATTTCTTATTTGAATGCACAAACACTGGAGAGCGGTCGCTGCAGCTTCTAGAAGTCAACCGACATTTCATCTATGTATATCTGAAAAAGTGCTTCCGCTATTTAGTTATTTATGATATATATATATATATATATATATATATATATATATATATATATATATATATATATAGTATATATCGAAATGCATGATCGTGAGGTATTCCATCCTCGCTAAATAAATACACTATAGGTCAAATGGACGATCGAAGTATTCAATACTTTCGGGAGACTGCGGAAAAGGTCAAGTTGACAAGCATGATGAACGAATATCATGCTTCACGTGCTTCCATGATAAACTGCAACAAATGGTCCTTCAAAATTGCGGCTGCGGTGCTATCTGCCGGCTGCGGTGCTGGCGCTTGGACGCCCGCGTCACCGGTGACGTCACCGACACCCAGACAGTCGACTACATAACAGGCGGCCGGCACCGCTGACCGACACAGGCACTGGCAGCGGTGTATCTGGACACCGACGACACTTCCAACACATCGGCAAGCGGCGACTGACGCCTCTGCAGCGGGACCTCGGCCGACCGTCAGGTACGTCCAGCTTCCTGAAATTCTGAACTTTAATTAGAGAGCCACATTCAATGACGATTGTTTTGACGTAGCTTTTTTCTTCTTGACATTACTAAGTGCCACTTTTGCTATTTATTTAGTCCAGGTTATGAATAGGCTTTGGGTTCTTAACCGCGCTCGTGGCTTCTGGCAGTAGCGCTGACCACTGGTAAGGGCAGCAGGCACACTACTTACATCATCGTCATCATGAACGATCAACAAAGGTCATAGCAAATCACTAATTATTAGCATTATCCATATATGTTTGTACGTTTTTAACATCAATTGGCTTTTTGACACTACCCCTCTTCCCCTCCACTCTATCAAAAGTAAATGTCAGGACACTGGGCACATCTCAAAGCCTCCATGTGCCGTGTGCAAACACCGTGTTACGGTGGGCGCTCCATGCTCTGGGAATCGAATACTTGTGCAATGACAGAGAACAGCTGTGGCATTCACTCCCTTCAGCTTCTCATAACTTAAAAAAAGCCACATCCATGATGCTCAACGACATGAACTGCTACTACCTTCCTCCTCTCCAAGCTCTTTAAGTCACTCTCATGCCGGCGAATAAGAGTAAGCGGTGACGTAAGACAAGTCAAGTTGCCTTGGCTTTGCTACCTTGTCTCTGAACTACGCCCGCTATTGTGTCCTTGATTATCGGTGGTTGCCAGATGGTAGAGCAGAGCTCCGGTTGGATGTCCGTACGGACATCCGTTTGGTACGGATAACGGAGCTGATCCTTTAGAGGTTGGCAAAATCAATGGATACCGATTAGATATCGGATTCACTCTTCAACTCTTGCCGCGAAAATGAAAATTTGGCAAACTAACCATATTTTCTTCTGTTCCAAAAATAGTTTTGCAAATAATAATTTTGAAGTTAGTCGATGCTGACAATTAAAAATAAAAATGTTGAATCAATATGTGACGCCGCCAATCACCAAGTACATTGTGACACATGAATGAACATTGTCATACTTTCCGGTACGCCAATGTCAAACATATGCGTATGTAGCTTCAAGTGAATTATTTCCATCGTTCTTTCAATTACCAGTCACCATCTAACATTGATTCGATCGGGTTTACCGTAATCACATTACTATCCATGGGCTGGTGGATATACTACCTATAATCACATCCAGCAAATGTGCTTCAAGGCTCCTTTCCACTTGCGGAAGACTATACTGCCGATTTCCCTGAAGATGCATGCGCTCTCCCCACTCAAATGGAAGACATATTTTACTTTCCCATTTCGTCATCTCTGCCTTCGTCCTCATTCACTTCTCTCCGGTATGATGCATACACTAAACATCCAAATCTTGCAATTAGTCACTTGGAAGTTACTTTTAGCATCACACAGCCATGCGATTCCTCAGTTATCAAAATTGTGGGAATCATTATTGATATACGATGTATCGCAAATGCAACTCAGACATTGCACATGTATCGCCTTTTTATTTGACAATGCACTGTGCGGTTTCGTCTGCCGACAGGCTAGTGCATTCTGCGGACGTCCTTTCCACACATGTGCAAGCCCAATATGCTCCGCCCATCGGTCTGGGTACATGCACACAAACACCATATCAGCGGCTGTTCCGGCGGCATATTTCTTGTTCAAATGTTCATCGCATAGGCACGGAAACTGTCTCAAACTGTCGTATGTTAATTCAATGCTAAAACCTTCCAAAGTGGGTTGGGTGGACGTTGCCCCCTCCGCCCCTCCGTCGCCGTGGTTTCCGTGCCCTTGGTCTATTTCCCCAAGCCTGGCGACATGTGACATGACATGTCATATCAAATCAAGTTACGTGCAAAGTTTCTTCAATTAATAACTGTTATGCTAGGTTCGTCAAGCTGTAAACAAGAAGCAGTACTGTTGTGTTCGCTATTGGTGACCACTATGATAGCCTTCGTCAATACCTGCTTCACGGTGCGCAACGGTCTATGGTTTACTTACAGGATGCTCCACAACCCTTGCCTGCTATGTCTGCTGCTTGTGACGACCATGGACGCCCTGGACACCACTGTCGTCCAGACTGTGAGAAGTGTATCTTCTCCTTTCGGAGACATACATAACACCCAAGGCAGTTTGCCACCACACAAAAGCAATACTGAAGTTGAAGCTTCCGGGATAAATACCAAAAACTTCATGAACGTTGATCGACGCCAGAATACCCAAATAAGCCGACGTGCTGACTCTTCGCTTTCCGAACGCCAGCGTCTTGAAGCAAGACGAATCAACAACCGGCGCTCAGAGGAGCGACGAGTGGAAACCAGGCGAGATTACAACCGGCAATCCGAAGAACGACGACTGGACTCCGGGCGAGCTGACAACCGACGGTCCGCGGAGCGACGTCTGGACGCTAGTCGGGCTGACAACAGACGCTCTGAAGAGAGGCGACTTGATGCTAGGCGAGCTGACAACAGGCGCTCAGAGGAGCGACGAGTAGAGGCCAGACGAGATTACAAACATAAATCCGAAGAACGACGTCTGGACTCAAGGCAAGCTGACAACAGGCGTTCAGACGAGCGACGGGTGGACACTCGTCGGGCTGGAAATAGGCGTTCCGAGGAGAGGCGACTTGACACCAGGCAAGCTGACAGCAGGCGCTCAGAGGAGAGACGCGTAGATGTCAGGCGAGCTGACAACCGAAGGTCCGCGGAGCGACGGCTGGATGCTCGTCCGGCTGACAACAGACGCTCTGAAGAGAGGCGACTTGGTGCCAAGCAAACTGACAGCAGGCGCTCAGAGGAACGACGGGTGGAAGTCAGTCGAACTGATAACCGACGGTCAGAGGAGCGACGTCTGGACTCAAGGCGTGCTGTCAACCAGCGTTCAGAGGAGCGACGGGTGGACACTCGTCGGGCTGACAACAGACGTTCCGAGGAGCGGCAACTTGATGCCAGGCAAGCTGACAACCAGCGCTCAGAGGAGCGACGAGTGGAGGCCAGACGAGTTTACAAGTGGCAATCCGAAGAGCGACGACTGGACTCCAGGCGAGCTGACAACCGACGGTCCGAGGAGCGACGTCTGGACAATCGTCGGACTGACAACAGACGCTCTGAAGAGAGGCGGCTTGGTGACAAACAAACTGAAAGCAGGCGCTCAGAGGAACGACGGGTGGAGGTCAGGCGAACTGATAACCGACGGTCAGAGGAGCGACGTCTGGACGCTAGTCGAGCTGACAACAGGCGTTCCGAAGAGAGGCGACTTGATGCCAGTCATGCCAACAGCAGGCGATCAGAGGAGCGACGGGTGGAACCCATGCGGGATTACAACCGGAAATCCGAAGAGCGACGGCTGGACTCCAGGCGAGCTGACAACCGACGATCCGAGGAACGACGTCTGGACGCTCGTCGGGCTGACAACAGACGTTCTGAAGAGAAGCGACTTGATGCCAAGCAAACTGACAGCAGGTGCTCGGAGGAACGACCGGTGGAGGTCAGGCGAACTGATAACAGACGGTTCGAGGAGCGACGTCTGGACGCTCGTCGGGCTGAAAACGGACGTTCAGAGGAGCGGCGACTTGATGCCAGGCAAGCTGAGAGCAGGCGCTCACAGAAGCGATATGTTGAAGTCAGGCGAGCTGACAACCGACGGTCCGAGGAGCGACGTCTGGACGCTCGTCGGGCTGACAACAGGCGCTCTGAAGAGAGGCGACTTGACACCAGACAAGCTGACAGCAGGCGCTCAGAGGGGCGACATGTTGAGGTCAGACGAGCTGACAACCGACGGGCCGAAGAGCGACGTCTGTATGCTCGTCGATCTGACAACAGACGCTCTGGAGAGAGGCGACTTGACACCAGACAAGCTGACAGCAGGCGCTCAGAGGAGCGACATGTTGAGGTCAGGCGACGTCTGTCTGGACGTAAGGCGACGTCCGAGGAGCGACGTCTGGACGTTCGTCGGGCTGACAACAGACGCTCAGAGGAGCGGCGACTTGATGCCAGGCAATCTGAGAGCAGGCGCTCACAGGAGCGACATGTTGAAGTCAGGCGAGCTGACAACCGACGGGCCGAGGAGCGACGTCTGGACAACACTCGTCGGGCTGACAACAGACGTTCCGATGATAGGCGAATTGATACCAGGCAAGCCGACAACCGGCGCTCACAGGATCGACATGTTGAGGTCAGGCGAGCTGACAACCGTCGGTCCGAGGAGCGACGTCTGGACGCTCGTCGGGCTGACAACAGGCGATCTGAAGAGAGGCGACTTGACACCAGACAAGCTGACAGCAGGCGCTCAGAAGAGCGACATGTTGAGGTCAGACGAGCTGACAACCGACGGGCCGAAGAGGGACGTGTGGACGCTCGTCGGGCTGACAACAGGCGCTCTGAAGAGAGGCGACTTGACACCAGACAAGCTGACAGCAGGCGCTCAGAGGAGCGACATGTTGAGGTCAGACGAGCTGACAACCGGCGGGCCGAGGAGCGACGTCTGGACGCTCTTCGGGCTGACAACAGACGCTCTGAAGAGAGGCGACTTGATGCTAGGCGAGCTGACAACAGGCGCTCAGAGGAGCGACATGTTGAGGTCAGACGAGCTGACAACCGACGGTCCGAGGAGCGACGTCTGGACTCTCGTCGGGCTGACAACAGAAGTTCAGAGGAGCGGCGACTTGATGCCAGGCAAGCTGAGAGCAGGCGCTCACAGCAGCAACATGTTGAAGTCAGGCGAGCTGACAATCGATGGGCCGAGGAGCGACGTCTGGACAACACTCGTCGGGCTGACACCAAACGTTCGGATGAGAGGCGACTTGATGCCAGGCATGCTGACAGCATGCGCTCAGAGGAGCGACATGTTGAAGTCAGGCGAGCTGACAACCGACGGGTCGAAGAGCGACTCCGGGACGCTAGTCGGGCTGACAACAGGCGCTCTGAAGAGAGGCGACTTGAAACCAGACAATCAGACACCAGGCGCTCAGAGGAGCGACAAGCCGATACGAGGAGAGCTGTCGACACACGTTCGGAAGAACGACGTCTTGATACGACACGAGTTAGAAGCACACGCAACGAAGAGCGACGGCTGGAGGCTAGGCGAGCTGACAACGGGCATTCCGAAGAGCGAAAACTCAATGACAGGCGAGTAAACAGCAGGTCGGAAGAGAGGCGACTGGCGGCTAGACGCATGGACAACAGGCTACCAGAAGAGAAACTTCATGACCCGAGACGAGTCGACGACAGACGTACAGATGCGCAACAAGTTCGGGTGGCTCACGTTGGGCTAGAGGCAAGGCGAATCCATAGCGTACGTTCGGAAGAGCGGCGTGCAGAGGCGGAGAAAACTCACAGCAGACTGTTCGAAGGCACAGAGGCGAGACGAGCCGAAACGAGGCGCTACGATGAACGAAGACAGGAGGCGAAGCAGGCTGAGAGGAGACGCTCTGAATCGACCACGTCTAAAGCTGAACACCACTGGACATTGGCGCCATTCAAGACGACCCCAGAGGAAATAACGGTGAGCGACACACGCAAACTGTGCTTTGCCACTTTCCTTCGCAATCCCATGATGTGTGTATTTCCAACGTGTACCTGCCATGAAGACCAACATTTTCATGTGATAACAGATGAGGCAGTTAATATAACTTTGTTTCAATTACAGACAGGCACCCTATTATTTAGTGCTTAGAGACACATGTATCCCTGTATCGGTGAGCAAAGCAACTTCACCATCCGCTTCTACATGAAAGCCATGAGTGCATGACAACGATGCGTACTTTCTGACGTATGATTATGTTCCGCAGAAAACAATTCGAATCAAGAAGCCAGTTCTAAAGCCGAAGTACACTGAGAACGCGCCGTTGTATTCCAAGTAAGTTGTCCGAGACCTTCACAAACCTCTAGGGGATTGGGAGCTAGCCTCCAAAAACCTCCGAATGGTGAGAACATTTGCCCCCGCCAGTCAAAGCGCACCTCTTAGGCATTGCTGTCGCTGATAACCCGGCCAAATATGTGGCAACCATGGGGTTCAAAAATAACAATAATGTACTTGGTTCATGACACCATTATCACTACACTGGTGGTTGGGCAAGCGGCCGGGGTTACTCAGTGTAGTTCTCACATGAGATAGCAGTTTCTGTACGTCATATTTTTTACTCCGTCTAATTATGAGCTTAATGTAATACCAGATGTATGTTGGTTATTTTCCTTTATGACCAGCCTACAAAGCCTGCATTGTTGCATTTTTGCAGCTTGCATTGTTTTAGCTGACGCAACTCCGTATGTGGCCAATCAGTTCTGTATTGCCAATTTTAGCTATAGTTTCAAGTGCTAAATGTTGATTCGTTCAAAAATGTGCGCTAAACGTTGATTCAAGATGGATTCGACTGAACATTGAAAACGGATGGTGATGATGGTTAACGTGACGGGCTGGCTTCAGTTTCGTCGCCAAGGTGTGGGCTGGCTTCAGTTTGGATGCCACGGTGTGGGCTGGCTTCAGTTTGGCCGCCACGGTGTGGGCTGGCTTCAGTTTGGCCGCCACGGTGTGGGCTGGCTTCAGTTTGGCCGCCACGGTGTGGGTTAGCTTCAGTTTGGTCACCACTGTGTGGGCTGGCTTCAGTTTGTTTACCACGGTGTGGGCTAGCTTCAGTTTGGCCGCCACGGTGTGGGCTGGCTTCAGTTTGGTTACCACGGTGTGGGCTGGCTTCAGTGACCACCACGGTGTGGGCTGGCTTCAGTTTGGTTACCACGGTGTGGGCTGGCTTCAGTTTGGCCGCCACGGTGTGGGTTAGCTTCAGTTTGGTCACCACTGTGTGGGCTGGCTTCAGTTTGTTTACCACGGTGTGGGCTAGCTTCAGTTTGGTTACCACGGTGTGGGCTAGCTTCAGTTTGGCCGCCACGGTGTGGGCTAGCTTCAGTTTGGTCACCACTGTGTGGGCTGGCTTCAGTTTGTTTACCACGGTGTGGGCTGGCTTCAGTTTGGCCGCCACGGTGTGGGTTAGCTTCAGTTTGGTTACCACGGTGTGGGCTGGCTTCGGTTTGGCCGCCACGGTGTGGGCTGGCTTCAGTTTGGCCGTCACGGTGTGGGCTGGCTTCAGTTTGGCCGCCACGGTGTGGGCTAGCTTCAGTTTGGTTACCACGGTGTGGGCTGGCTTCAGTGACCACCACGGCGTGGGTTAGCGTTGGTAACCGATCCGTTCTCCTGCTGCAGGCCGGTGCTCACCACATCGCTGGCCACCTCATTCTGGACGGGCGTGATGGGGCTGGCGCTCTGGACACTGCGTCCGCAGACCAAGGTCCTCTAGAGCGGCCGCCGCACGCCCACTGTTATGCGCCAGTTTGGTTCGGTGCACTCAGGCTGTGTTTCAGACCGCTTCGAGTGTACCGTTGTTAATACTTTGCAAAACCGTTATGGAATTTCAATGTGAAATATATGACGCAACTCTAAAAGGCTTTTGCGATGGGGTTGCAGACCAGGAACACTTGTCGGCTATGCATGTTGCATCAGCTCTATTCACTGCGCATAGTAAGGGGTCTTCCTCCTCTATCAAATTATAATGAAGTACGGAGCCCACTTTATGAACATAAAGGCGACCCGGAAACCCTAAAGGTGACAAAAAATAATATAGGAAAATGTTGTGAAATCATAATGCAACATATTTCATACAATCTCGTCAGACCGCTGTGAAAAATCGGCCGGGCAGCGGAGACAACAGGACATTCAACTGCGTACACCGAAAACACAATCCGAGTAGGTTGAACATGTCACTGCTATTTTTCCAATCTGAGATCAGGTGCCCCTTAAAATACGATCGAAAATGGGTAGCCCGACGTTGGTCAGCATACGATAAACTCGCTTTCAATTTCACCCCTTGATTTGGAACGTCGATCTTTCTAAAAAAGATAGGCTTTCAACATCAGCCTAGTAGCCCTCGTTTTCTCATGCGAGGGTATCTTTGAAACTGATCTAATCAAGCCTTCAAGTGCTGGTACGAGGAGGCAGGAGCTTCAGTTGAATGCATCATGCCCTAAATAGCCATCACCATACGTCATCTACATATGCCTCATCGAGCCCGTCGTTTTAGTAGTGCGCAGCGATTAATGACATCCAGCCCTTTCAATAAGCAGGGGCTTAGAGCTCACTTCAGCATCGGTAGGGGTTCTGTCACAGAGTGAAAGGAGGGGGGGGGGGCAGTAGGACACATTTTCAAAAATTTTCAGCACTTAGCATTACGCCAATAGAAGTTGTATGGAATGGGTCGACCGAAGAAAAGCTTTGTGCTGCTTCCCTCCCACGAAACGTTCAAGTCTTGGGCGAGCATCCAACACCTTCCACTGGAAATATAATGACGCAGTACCCATATTTAAGCCTGAAAAAGCCAACGAACAACCTTGCATCGCAACACCGGCAGGGACTGCGCCACGGAGGAGAGGGGATAGCAAGGGGGACAGGCTCCCAAATATTGTCCATACATATCATTACGCAACTGGACGTTGCATGGAAAGACTCGACCCAAACACCGCAATGATCCCACCAACTTTTAGGTGGTGGCGGAGCACCTGAGCATCCAGAGCAGGAACGATAGTCTAGCCCACCAAATCCAACCCATCAACCACACCTCGGTTCGTGACGGGCACTTCCAGTGTCCTCCTTCCGTCAGAGACGGTCTTTCAGCCGTACATGGACGAAAACGGAACGGCTGAAACAAACGGGAGTCGAGACCGTCGCAAGGCCGGATGTCCCTGCCGGAAGGCGCTCGGCGGCAGCGGCAAGGGACGTTGCCAGATATCAAAACACAATTCAGCAGACGACATCGCGCCCGGCCCGCCGGAGGCGGCACCTACCGGCACCGAGTATAGATAGTAGTAGTTCGATGCCGCTAATGGTGGCAGGAACAGCCCGCCGCGTTGCTCGCCGCGCCCAGGGGGCGGGCTGAGCGGTCACCACATGGCGGCTCGCAACAATGCAAATAACCATTACCCTCACGGGAATATACTATTAGCATAATGTAACGTGCCAAAAATGTTCGGTGAAGCCCCTGGCACTCCCAGCCCCTATATGGGAGACTGCTGGAGCTGGAATGATATTTCGGTAACTGGTTATTGAAAGATCTGCTGCTATGGGCTATTCATTGGCGCGCACTCTTAAAAAGAGAAGCTCTTGGCTTGTAGATAGCTGCTGAGGATGACGTGCGTAAGGTGTTTAAGAGCTCTAGCCTCCTCGAACTAGCATTTCGAAGCCTGATCGACCCCAATTTCTTCAAATATCCTCATCTTCTTCAGATATCTTCTCCATGCCAGACAGAGTCGCCCAAGGTTCTTCGTGCTGCTGGTTGCATCACGAATGTCTCCGTTTATCCGATAAGACGGGATTTCCCATGCGTCAATCAATCCATACCTTGGTTTGCTGATGGTATCCCGGTGCCTTTTCCTGAATCTGTTGGCATGGCCTCACGCCTCCCATGTACCTAGCTCCCGCCAGACTGACTGAGTGACTGACTGACTGACTCCCTGAGCCGGCTTGAGAGCTCACTGGCATTGTCTGGTCCAACGACGTCTCGCAAAAGCAGCGGGTCCGCTCGGGTCTCCGTTCTAACAACTCTCAATTTGGCATCTTCAGATATTGACAAAAACAGTGGGAGACACACTTTGAAGTGTGCTTAACCCAGCTCAACATAACCTCACCTTGATAAATGATAGATGATAGGTTCAGATAGTTACCAAGTCAAATGTCAGCACGCACACAGGGAAAAATAGTGTTTGTATTCTCCAAACATGAACTTGAGGTTTCAACCTCACGTCGAGTTTCAAATCCTTAGTCCAGGACATTATCCTACACACACAACACAAAATATATGTCCAAGATCCCGGTATCAGGCCAAGGTCATGCCGCGTCGCGGCGCGTATGCCGCCCGCCGGCCGTACCATGCGAGAGTGACTGGGGGACGGACTTCCCGTGCCGCCACAGTCGCCTGCTCGAGCCCGCGTGGGGCGCGCGTGTGCCGCGCGAGAGGCAGCACCGTGCGAGACAGTGACTGGCGGACGGACTTTCCGCGGCGCTGGCGTTCCGCGCCGCCGCAGTAGCCGACTTGGGCCCGCGCGGGGCGTGTGTGCCGCGCGAGAGGCCGCACCGTTTGACCGCCGCTGGCCGCGGACACCTGGACCACCTCTGGGACAGTGGACCCCGGGCCGAGACACGGCGGGAGACATCACCCAGTGGTGCTGCAGATGATGAACCTCTACCGGGCCTAGTCACAGGAGCTGTGCGAAGGTAAGCGCTTCTCCTCAGCTGCCTTCTTCCTTATCGAGTTCTCCTGGGGAAGAGGGATTTTAACCTTTCGCGATGAATGGAGAGGGGAAATAAAGGCGTAGGTAGGTGCAAAGTGTGACACATGTGCTGCTGTGTTCAGCGTCAAAAGTTAAAATGCTTAACGACCTATGTAATTCCAGAAGAAAAAAAAACGGTTAAAAATCGCTGCTGCAGATCCCCGCTGTCCGCACGCGGTTTCCACTATCCCGTCCTTACCATCAGCATGGTATTTTCGCATAGATACACCTTGGTGCAAAGCCGCTTTCACGAAAAACTTGTGCTATGAACTCATATGATTGATGAGAGCTGCTGATAAGCCATTTTAGCAGAGCGCTTCATGTCCTGGGATAATTATCGTTCAGCGACCTGGGCGGCTGCGAGGTGAGCTGGCGCACGCAGCTTCTTACTTCGCTAAGGTGCAGGTGACAAATTTCAGTTCCCAGGAGAAATTCATCAGAAGATATCGATATTAAATGCGTAGTGATCCAAGTCATAACCTGGCGAAGCGTTTCTTTTGATGGCTGCACAGTGAAGTTTAGCAGTAGGATTTTTGCAGACCTGTTTCTTTTTTTTCACGCCGAAACGTGGTTACAGTTAACCTCCTTTTCAAAACAAAAGGCACGTTTGCATAGCAAGCTGTTTCAGCGGCAACGACCGTGTCTCGCAACCGCGTTGGCTTCTTCTTCAGGCGCTGCATACATGCTACGCACATGTGACAGTCACACGGCTTTAGCTCGTCCCATGAGACAGGCTTGTGAGACAGGCTCGTGAGACAGGCTCGTGAGACATGCTCGTGAGACAGGCTCATGAGACAGGCTCGTGAGACAGGCTCGTGAGACAGGCTCGTGAGACATGCTCGTGAGACAGGCTCATGAGACAGGCTCGTGAGACAGGCTCGTGAGACAGCCTGGTTATGATGTGGGTATAAAAAAGCGGACGTACCGCTGAAGGATTTCGCTTTGCTGCTTTGTGTTAGTTATTTGGGTTTTAGGGCGCTTCGACCAAAATATGTGATCATTTAGCGCCCATCTTGCTGCTTCGTGATGCTGCACCTTATAAAAGGGTCTTTTAAGTGCCTGCTTTGACATTAGAATAACGTATCTGACGTCTTTTTGTGTGCGTGGTACCACATTCAAGGGATCATTTTATGATTTCACAAGGAACAACCACAATTCATAACCATCGTTTACTGTTTGATTAGGTAAGGTCACGTGGTGACCAAACTGCACATATAACGCGCAGAAACCACGCAACTTTACACGAATTTTAGGCCATCTCTTCATTCTCTGAACACCGGTAGTAAGGAGACAAATATGTCCGATGAACAAGCTTTGATGTTGTAAATAGTTGCTAACAACGCACCGAACGAACTCAGTATTCCGTTATTCACTCAGTCACACAGTCATTCACATAAATTTGATCGACTTGTCTTGCTATCGGCAATAGACCTCATGCAAAGTTACGAGTAGTCATAAAAAGAGATTCCTGTGAAAGACATCAGGTAAAAATATGGACGCATGACCATCTGGTGCAACTACGCAATGTGCAATGTTAATGATGTGGATCAATGGGAATTACATGCATATATGAACTGACGTGAAGTCTACCTGACCAATATTTATTGGCTAGTAATATCAGTTACTTCTAAATTATGCCTGATCTACCTGTCATGTAAATATGGTAACAACATCACACACAACTTAATCACAACGCTAGGAATAACAAGAGGGAACAGATCGAAACCGACTACGATTTGGATAATAAGCACACAAGATAGCAATAGCCCGGCATTAGCCGGTGGGGTCAAATCTGCTCCCCATACAGAATGTTCACAATGATTCGAACACGCGGTGAGCTATCTTCACGACATTTACAATAGCTGTCATGGGATGAATTCTACGAATCTTGCCACACAAAAATATATCAGGACATGATAGGTCAGTCGTGAGTGATGTCTGAGTGACGTCATATTTGCCGATTATTTGCCCAAGCGCCTCGGTACACACAAATTGGCATAGAAAACGAACGGAGATATTTGATGTCTGTAAAGGGGAAGCGAGAGAAAATCGTTCATAATTGACATGGCACGTCGAGGTTGTTTCTTCAATATTTGACTACGCAATATCGGTATCTACTTAACAATTATTGATGAAAAAAGATTCCATAAATTGTACCTTTAGCTTCCAAAATATCGAGAACAAATGAAACAAACTGTCGTAGAAATGACTACGAAGAATGTGCTCACCAAATTGTACTCATTTATCTGCTAAAATGGCTGAGTTATGACTTGGAATATATGTATCGTGCATATCACGCCGATTTGGCATGGCGCCATTAAATTCAGTTTTCTTGTTTTCTTCAGTTTTTCTGGGTTTTTTCCAGTTTTGTTTTCAGTTTTCTTCAGTTTTTTCTTCAGTTCAGTTCAGTTTTTCTTCAGTTTTTCAGTTTTCAGTTTTCTTGTTTTGCCCGTCCGTTTTTGAGATGAGCAGGCTGGCAATATTTGTCCGACGCCCCAGGTCAATGCGGTGTGCGGCCCAGGTCAAAGTGTAACTCAGGAACCAAGTCAATGCCGGGTGCACTGCGATCGAATTGGTCCGGACTCCATGCAGAATCTGCATAGAAAATACTAGGAATCAATAGAGTTCTTCATGCCAGTATTGCCGCAACAGTGATAAATATGCGCGCGTGGCAGATCGAACACTTCAGTACAGACATTTCCTGAAACTGAAGCATTTTTGTTGTTCATCAGCTTCAGTTGACAAACAATGCCTGCGTGCAGGGTAGCGATGTGCTAGAGCGTCCGCCATCATACAGCACGTGAAGAGAAATAGCGTGCAACACGCAGCCGAATCATGTCCATAGGCAGGCGGGAACAATTACTGGTTTTTACCAGCGGCATGTGTCGAAGTGGGCTCAAAAGGTATTTCAACAGTGTCTGCGAATATTTACTGGGTGAATTTCCTCTTCCAGGCAACCCAGTCGATTCTGAACTTTTACAGGTGTAATGCTCCCTCTTTTCTAAATAGCTAAAGTTCATACATTTTCCTCACAATAACACGCAGGTTTCGGTAGAACCGGATTCTCGACATTCCATTATCTGTTCTCACTTCATCGCTCTCTGTCTCGGTCTATTTCTGTCTATGGTTCCCCTATTCCCCGATCTCCCAAACGTTTATCCACCTATCCACCCACTCTCCCCTGTATCTGCCCATCCTTCTGTCCTCCCTCTCCCTGTGTTATTTATTGCAGTTTGTTTTTTCTGACGCAAGCCGTCGTGAAACCAGTCCGTTATCGCCAATCTCTTCCCCAGCTTTGTAACATTCATCCATGCATTGCATGGTTATATGTGTGCAACTCAATTTCTTTTAACCCTCGGCCGTGCAGGGGTGCAGTGCTGTTACCCCCTTCCTGTTTGACGGCCACGGGCAATGGAGCACGTAAGCGCACCGCCACTTGGCATACCTTGCGGATCAGCCTTTGCCGATCTCACGGTGCAATACTTGTGAAGATGTCGTCTCAGGTCACTGACCTATGAAGTGATAAAGGTGTCTGCAGCGACATTGCCGCACGCGGTCATCTAACCATAAACCTCGCACCGCAGCCAACACTCGCCATCCTTCCAGGTGGTAAATGGGTGAAGTATTTGGTTTGCATTCCGAAGTCTCGAGTTTAGGTTCATGGAGGGACGAAGCTTTTTATTCATGTTTTTTCCGGAATCACGCTAGCTCTGTATACATTCCTCAAGGCACGTACCCGTATCAACACTCAAGGCAATGTGCTTTTGACTGATGAAAATGGGGATTCAACTGCACTTGCCATCGTTCATACAACGCCCATACGGGTGCCTAGTACTAGTAATAACTACGCCACGCTGCTTCATATGGCGAGGAAAGCATCAAATCAAGAGTATGTTGTATATAAAACATGTTTCGTCATCAGGTAAGAGCAAACTCAGCGAGTGATCCGAATAGATTTACACATGCGTACGTATGTGGCTTGGTTGATAAGACTTCGCAACCAGTACTGCCTCCCAATACTCCCAACTCCACCGCTCCCTGTTGCTAGAACAAACTACATGTAATGCACGACGCCCGCTGGCTGGGGTTCATGCCTCACAATAGCGAGGAATTTATCCAAATAGAAGCGACGGTTGAATGCCGAGAAAACAGGCCACTGATGGCGTGCGCGGATCTTCGAAACCACCTTACCTTTGCTTAAACTAGGGGGAAAATTGAGCACCTAAACGGTTTGCCCAGAAATTATAACTTGTCAACTTGAAGGTGCATTACTGATACCTGTTGGTTGGTTATTGGTTTTACGACACGTCGACCGTTGAGTCATATAGCGTCGCCAATCTCTCACGCCGATTGGTCGCGAGCGAAGAGTAGCGACAGGTGAGATTCGAACCCACAATCTTTCGATTGTGAGACGAGCATCTAACCCCTAGACCACTCGTCCCCCTACTGATACCTGTGATATTCCGTCAATCCCATTTAATTTTCTTTTCTCTGTAATGCATGGGGCTGGGGGAGAAATGAAGCTTGCTATGGACACTTCAGCATATTTTCAAAATATTGAAGGACAAATGCTTGCCTCGTTCCAAAGCTAAATCTTTTGTTGAATTCAAGGGTTCTACACAAACACCACGGATACCCAATGCGGTCCAAACTGTCGATGCGAACTAAGGACCAGTGCGGTAATATTCATAGGTTGGTACAGGAAACTTCCGCCAATCACGCCCATTTTAGGCTAAATCTTAATAGTTCGCGTTGCTATTGAAACCGGGGATTATAGTATTATGTGAATCATGAATGTGTGGTATCGTTGTAAATCTAACCCCGTTGGTGTAATGGCCATTAAACGCCTCCATTGAACTGAACTTGAAGACTGAGCAGCTCCGCCTAGCACGAATACCAACAACACAATGAAGCCGGCAATTTACCAGGAATTGGTTGGCAGATCAGCAAAAAATGAAATCACCAGATAGGCATCGACTTCTGGGAGTTGATTTCTCCTCATTACCATTGCGGAAAACCGGGTGCGGCCGACCCCCATGACTGGTCCGGACGGCCGGGTGACATAACCGGTTCACAAGTCGCCGACTGTGCTCGCTACCGCAGCATCCTGCGCTGAGCGGGGCGACATCTGGCTACTCGGCGCGGCCACGGACTCACGTCGTTCGCCCCCCCCCCCACCCTCCCCGCCAGACTGGTCTGGTGTAGCCGGGCTGGTCTAACGCAGGACGTGATCCCCTCCCCTCCCCAGAGCCCCAGCCGGCACCGGTTCAAATCAGGCCAGACTCTCACTTGGCCCAGCTAGGTGTTCGCGGTAAAAATGGTCAGGCGTGGAAACTCGTGGCGGCGTCACCTGTGCAAGGCTGTAAACCAAACGGGCTCGCGACATGTAGTATACAGACAAAACCCAGTTCAGTGCATTCGATTCGGACAAGGCGAGTCCATGACAGCCTCAGAATGTGGGCTTCGATCGTCGAAGACATCCCACCGTGGCTGTGTAAATAACTGATTGATACGGATTACGCTGCATGGATCACACAGGATCACAGCTGACACAGATTACGGATCACGCTGCATGGTGTAGTGTATGTCGAGGGTGCATGTGAACATGTTTCACACGCATGCTGTTGATGTGGCATGGAAGCAACTCACCTAGTAACATGAACACCTTTCCATCGCATTGTTCGCGTCACCATGTTGATGCTAGAGCTCTTCTTGAACATCGAAAATAGAGAAGCGTATGCTACAATCGTTGCGCAGGATTACCAGATTGCTGACAAGCATGGTATGGTGCTACGTGCTAACCCCAACAAGTCAGGCTGCTTTACAGCGGTGTTCACATCATGAAGTGTACTGGAAAAACTGCCGTGGTCACATGCGTCCATACCTTGGTCCGTGTACTTGTCGAGAAAGAAACGCTACAGTGCTACGCGCGAGAGACTTAGGCAAATCATGGCTCAGAAGCAATATCACATCTCATAGGGCACCTCATCTCACCTCACAAGAAACTGTCATCATATTACGGGCAAGCCAATGCATGCTAAAGTGGGCTTTACACAGAACGCATCAAGTGTCACGGTCTCGGGTCAGTACCACCAGCTCATTAACAGACGCCGTGTGTCCAGTGTGACGGACGGCGTGATGGGGAGCTGACCGCTCCGGGTGACGAAGGTCGGGCCAGCCGTCAGCACGCCCGGTGGCGCAATGCTGATGGGCCCAATGCCATGTCTGACCCATGGATGGGCCACGTGCATTGACGGTTGCAAGTGAAAGCCCCGGCTGCCACCGTGTTTGTCCTCGTCGGCAGCGAGCACGCTCGCGCCGCCGACCGGCCCGAGCGGTCGCTGCCGGCGAGACAAAGCGGCGTGGCCGTGTTTCCCCGTGCCTGCTACCCGCTGGTGTGGAGGTGCGACCCCCAACACAGAGCTGATGACCTGACGACGCGCCTATCTCTACAGCGCTGATCGCCGCCGGGCAACGCCTGCACCCGCAAGCCGTCGTCATGCCCGGCAAGCAGCGGGCCCTCCACCGCAGCCAGAGCGTCTGCCTCGTGGACGTGAGTGACCGAGACCTGGTGATGATGGTGAGCGCGGCGGCCGCCGGACCCGACCGGTTTCTCCAGTGTCGCGTGTGTGCGCGACACTGGAGGCAGGACGCGCTGGACGGCACCACGCTCGGCGCGAGACTAATTTCACTTCGGTGGCCACGATCGGCGACGGTGTCTCCCACAGTTTCACATCGCACCTTGATGGCTGTCCGCAGAATCGACACGCTGACCGCACGCCGTTTTCCCCTTCTTGTTGATCGCGATTCGCTCCTGGCGTTGAAGTTGAACTGCGCGTTTTCGAGTACGCACATAACAGTGCAAACAGTAACATAATTATCCGCACTGCTGTGGTAGCGTTGGACAAGGCCTGTGATTTAAATATTCCTTACAAAGTTAAAATACGAAGCTTTAGGTGTTTTTATTTAATTCAAAGACGAAAGCAAGTTGAAGTTCGGAGGAATTCGAAGGTCAGTTCCATAACGGGGTACGACGGATTATTGCTGGCTGCTGCCTGATTACGTACGAGTTATAGTTCGTTACTGCGTATATTGGAACCCGTATCTCTGTTCCATCTGTACTGCTACGTCGCCCGGTACTTGGGCTCGACTAGGGAGAACAGGTTATGATTTGGCACATGCCTTTCTATTTCTGATCAAGAAGAGGATGGGACAAATTCGTACCACCGGCTTTTACCACAATACAACTTTGAAAAAAGCTGAGTTGCAAGTTGGGTAAAGAAAGAAGCAAAATACAACTGATATCAGCACAGTTTTGTCCAATAACCCAAGATTAAGATGCTTAATGTGGCCAAAAGACGATGCTTTAGGGAAATGCTGCTACCAGGTTGTTAGGTTTAGCACGTGAGGTTGCCACAGCACATATAATACAACTACATCGACATATTCTTACAAGCGACGACAGTTTCCACGATGGTCGATTTCGCTACATATCACATCATATGTACATTTAAGTAAAGGTCGGCCAGCGGGAATTTCCAACATTTTATCCCCACACAAAAACGTCGAAAGTGGTCTATCAGAAGCGGATGGTTTAGAAATACACCTTTGTAATATACACGCAAACAGACACGATCAAAAATACATATATGATATATGTGATGCATGCAATGAACATAATCAGAAAACTAGGATGTGTAGTACCCGTAACCACTTACAATACCACAAGAATGTTCAATGCAATTGGCATGACGAATGAATTAATACCACAGAGCATAGCATTCCTGCAGCACAATGCACTCGTGTCCAATTTGTGCTGTATTGTCTTATGGCATTCCCAGCAATTGGCATGTGCTTGCCGTTGTTATAGTCAAGGTCAGTGGCGCAGCAACGAGGGGAGGGAGGGAGAGGGGACACGGAGGCATTGGTCCACGAAAATTTCAGGAACTTTTCGACTATGTTGAAGTAGCTCTGCAGTACGATTTTATGGGCACCACAAACATTTTAGAGGCATCACTACAAGCTTGAGAGGCACCCCAGCTGCTGTACGTGCACTTCGGCAGTCTGCAGAGAGAGCACCCTAGCTGTTCCATAGATACCCGTGCAGTCTACAGAGGTGCACCCCAGCCTTTGCAGGGGTACTCCTTTAGTCTGCAGAGGGACACCCCTACAGTCGTAGGAGCATCCCTGTGGTCTGCAGAGGGGCATCCCACCTACTGTAGGCACACCTCTTTAGTCC
Source organism: Ashinkailepas kermadecensis (assembly GCA_034440615.1). Taxonomy (NCBI): domain Eukaryota; kingdom Metazoa; phylum Arthropoda; class Thecostraca; family Neolepadidae; genus Ashinkailepas; species Ashinkailepas kermadecensis. Next base: position 174,075 of record JAOTOM010005047.1, on the reverse strand, counting down.
GCCAGTGGGTTTTAGATCAGCCAATGAAATTGATTAGTTCGGAATTTCTTTGATTGAAAGTTGTGATGGAGCGAGTCATTGCATTTGAGGCGCGAGTAGTGACGTCCGCTTGGACAATACCTGAGCAGTCTTCAGACCTTGTTTATGAAGAATCTTCAAATGTGTGAAGTGTTCCCAGCAGGGTAGTGGTGAGCCGGTTTCGTTGAGTTAGGCTCAGTTAAATACGGTAAACTTATTATTTACTATTACATTATTTGCAACAGATAGGTGTTAGGTAGGGCTCACCTAACATGCCTACATTACACCAATGTGGACTGCTCTACTAGAAAGTATTCTAATTTGTGTTTTGCGACATGGAGAGGGAAATTCGCCAACTACTGATGTTATTTCAAGATCCTAATTTTGTGTCAGGTGTGCGATGTCAAAAGAGAAAGAAGTAGAACATTTCCATGAAAACGATCCCAACGTTAGTTCGATTGAACTCAAGCTGAAACCAGAAACGCACGTAGAGGCCAAAACGGTATTTGTCCCTTGCTTTCAGGAGTAATGATTCCCATGCTATCAACAAACGTCATTACATGAAAAATCACATCGTAGATCACCACTCTATCTGAATTGCGTTGCAAGAGTGTTGCACATCGGTATTCACATCAGTGGGCATGTGCATATTTACAAGCATATTTACATGGGCATATTTACAAGCACAATACTGTCAGAAATCAGCCATGACACCTGCGCAAACATACATGTAGAGGCAGGAAGCCCTAAAATGTTGGGGATGGATGCCAATTTATTATTCAATAAGTAGTAGTTTACACCCATTTTCGAAGCAGCACACAATGTATGACTGAGGGAGTTGTTAGCCCCTTGTAAAACGGAACATATAGATGGATCGGAATGAAACTAAGTGCAATAGTGACATTCATCGGGTCAGATGTGGTTTTGTTCACCTGGAGGGCACCGATGAAGTCACAGTCAGGCCAGGCAAAAGGAGTTCGAATATTTATCGCAATTGCTGAGCTCTAAAAAAACGTTTGTCAAACGAATCGTGTGAGCGAATACTCATATAAAAGGGGCAAAATCGTAACTTGCATATGCATTGTGTGGTCATATGTACGTGGTCAAATCAGGTTCAGGTCCGGTCAAATAAGGTCATGCGCATTTGCATAGACCAGCTGCATGCGATGTATGGTTGTCTTAAAAAATGCCCGCTTGATAAGAGAATAACTATTATAAAGTCATATGCAGAATTAAAAGGAGCTGAAACTCTCATCCGACTTCTACCACACTATGTGACACGCTATTGAGATGCAACGTTATATTATGATGGGTTCAATTGGGTTCTTATCATGGGGTAATAATCGAGGACCAGTCCACGGTGATCGTGAATGCTAATTCGAATCCAGCATCCATTCGTGCTCATGAAAAGTGAGAAAAGGACCTTCTTAGCAACCTTTGGACACTTTTCAAGACAGTTTAGGTATCCACTGATCTCAGGGATGATGGTTGGTATATCCTGGGTCACTGGTAGGGAAGGATTCACAGAGGCTCGTAGTAGTCAGTGCATCCAAAGACTCACGAAGCACGAGAATCTCATGCATGCAAAGCATACACACCCTTGGCATAGCATGATATTCAATCAGGGCATGAGTTGGTGAAATTGACTTGACACACTTGGGGACACGATAGCCACACCTGAACGTGCTCTCAACCGCACACATGGATTCGTTTTGGCCTTCCATTAATCGGCGAGTTAGTGCAGAAATGTAAGCACCCATGCCTTTATAACGTCATATTAGGCTGACTTGAACTTACCTGGATTCAATTTTCTCCAAAGCGTAACCTAGTTATTCATTTGAAGACTTCCATAGGTTGAGCTAACTAGCGACAACGGTTCTGGTACTATCTAAGGTAAACCAAACGAATGACATAAGTTATGTTTGGCTAAGCTGAATATTCACCATGGCTTCCCCTTTAGTAAAACAGAAGCTGTTTATGCCTAGTTCCATAATTGGTACTTCATGAGCGTGGTAAACTGCAAACTGTCCCAATGTAAGTACTTGATAATTGATCAGTGAATAGCATGCCAAGTATATGTTGGATAGTGAATATTGCCCATTTCACATTACACGGTAGGTAAAATACATGGGCAAATATATAGAGATGCAGTTGAAATGCACATGTGCATTGGTGATAGCTGGGCAGACGTCATAGCATGCCTTAAAATAGCATGGTGATGGAACAGAGTGGATAAGATGCCTGTTCCAAGTATTGCAATATTTTGCTCACGTCCGTTGAGATATTGCAAACAGGGACTGCTAACAACTGACAAATTGCAAGGATGCTTTGGCTATAAGCTATGGATTTTAGACAAGGCACACATGTGCTGCGGTTCATTCTTCACATGGAATTCCAGATATATTGTGGAATTTTAATGAGCTTTATGCAGGGAGATATAAATTGTGCACGTGTAGCAGTTGATGCAATCAATTATCAACAGGTGTAGACAGAAATGATTACAGAAAGTAGTTCATTACAGGTGTAGACAGAAAGTAGTTCATTAGCTAGAACTGATAGGATATTAGATAGAGGACAATGATTGTTGGGTTAATTTCTACATGGAATGTCGGCATTTTGTGGAATTTCACTGAGCTTAAGGAAAGCATTGAAATGATTCAATATTCATTGAAATGAATTTATCGAGCGCACGGGAAAGCTATGGATGATCATAGAAACATGCAGCAGGCATCTCGTTGTAGCATAAAATATAGCGGCATATCCTTCGGCAACAGGTACGTGCCATACTTCAGGTTACAACGGGGTCACCTTTGACGCCATAAGAAGCTTTACATGCAGTACATTTATATTGGGATATCAATGAGAAAAACAGTATTCCAGGTGCACACTATTTAATAAGGACCTGAATAACAGTGTGTTTGCCGAAATAACAAATAGCTCACGATGAACTCGCAATGGTATGAATTGAATGCAACTAAAGGTACATCACTTGCAACACACTGTGTTCATGATCATCCAAGCCATGCGAATCTATATGTTATATCAACGTCGTTTCAATTTCAACCTGTCCTATTGGTGACTGGAGGAAAACGTAGGATACCTAGAAAATACTTGCTTGGTGAAATAAGTATTTTAGGGTAGATATGCTGTGACCGACCCGAACAACACAAATGAAAGGGAAGTTTAGCTAATGATGCCTAGGTAGACTTGTGGCATGCTAATTTGACATATGATAATGAGGAGTTGCGTAACCAGGGCGTGAAGGGGGCAAGGCCATCACTCCAACATGTCTTTTTTTCAATCACTGTTTCTGGCGCTCTCGTGGGGCATGTGGATCCTGAAGAAAAAATATCGATCGATTCACATCTACGGTGGCAAATTTCATGTCAACGTTCCACTCTGTAAGAAAAATAGCGAATACTGCAGCTTCAGAAGAGTATTACTTCTACAAGATCATTACAGCCACCGATGGATCCATCCGACTTCCAAAGCGGAGCAGGGGCAAACCGGGGCGCAGAGCCGGTCAGTTTTTGGGAAGCTTCGACAAGCCGCTAAATCATGGCGGGTGTATTGGAGAAAAAAAACGTTGTTGAGCAGGTGGGGGCTGCTGATCCGCGGCCGTATGGGTAGAAATATTCACTTTTGGACGGAAGAGCAAAACACCTGCTCGATATGTTAGTGACGATATTTATTCAGCCCAAAGATGGGGGGGGGGCAAATGACTGCTTGCTCCCCATCCACTTTCCACGGCAAATGGTTATGACGTATTGTGCCCCTCCTGGACCCGCTAGTTATTAGAACTACTAGAATATTGGACAGTTAGTACCATTAGTCATAATCGTTGTCATAGTCACACACTTATAGCGATTATAATCATTAGAACAGTGATCGGTGACCAGAAGGGAACGCACCTCGCGCAGATGTGACATACTTGGCGCATTGAAACTCCGAGGTGACCTACGGACGAGCGGTAACTAACAGTCGCCTTACTCCGGTCTTGCCAACACACCGGCCACGGCATTCAGGAATGGTACTACCTGCCAAACTGGTCATGACATTCAGGAATGATCAGATCATGTGGAGAGAGTGGATCACATGCCGTGGACATCGCACAAAGGTGCGCGTGGCCCGACAATTGATTGATGTCAGTCAGACGGGAGTTTCCGCGAAATTGAGGTCGTGTGGGAGCCGGAACAGTGCGAAGAGCCGCTCTCGCCGTCAATTTGCGGTCAGCTAGCGGTCACCGTGCGGTCAGCTGACGATCACCGTGCGGTCAGCTGACGGTCACCGTGCGGTCAGCTGACGGTCACCGTGCGGTCACTGAGATCACCGTGCGGTCAGATGACTGTCACCGTGCGGTCAGATGACTGACCCGTGCCGTCAGCTGACGGTCACCGTGCGGTCAGATGACTGTCACCGTGCCGTCAGCTGACGGTCACCGTGCGGTCAGCTGGCGGACGCCGTGCGGTCAGCTGGCGGACGCCGTGCGGTCAGCTGACGATCACCGTGCGGTCAGCTGACGATCACCGTGCGGTCAGATGACTGTCGCCGTGCCGTCAGCTGACGGTCACCGTGCGGTCAGCTGGCGGACGCCGTGCGGTCAGCTGGCGGACGCCGTGCGGTCAGCTGACGATCACCGTGCGGTCAGCTGGCGGTCACCGTGCGGTCAGCTGACGGTCACCGTGCGGTCAGCTGACGGTCACCGTGCGGTCAGCTGGCGGACACCGTGCGGTCAGCTGGCGGACACCGCGCGGTCCCGCCGCCTCCGAACGACCTCCCAACGGTTACACCGACGCCCGGTCGAGACCAAGTCCCAAGGTCATTGCGTGCATCATGCAACGGGCGACACACGCCTTGCGGCTCTCCAGCTGTCCTCTTATGACTCACAACGTTGGCTTCATTTTTAATAGAAGTTTTTTGTCTGCATCGTATATCATGTATCGTGCTTACGACAAGCTCCACACAATCTGGGCACATCTTGACTATCGCATGTTAGCGGAAGAACTGAATATATTACAATGCACAAAAGAACATTTCGTGAACACGGCAGTTATCTCTAAAGCATTACAAGACAAGAACATCATTCCTCATAGTCCACCACACCCAGCACCAGCGGCTTATAGCCTGCTGTGCGATATCGGCAGCTGTCAGCGGTGTGTGCTGTAGTTGCAGCTGCTAATGCCACCGTGCATGTGTAGCTGTCCAGCCTGCTGCGGTGCCCGCAGCTGTCCGGTCTGTCGCGGCTGTAGTTGGTCACGTGACTGTCCAATCGCCGCCGTGGCCGCCGGAGTGATGCCTGCTCCCGTGGCCCTCCGAAGCATCCTAATGTTGATTAGCTGTCTGAGTTCATCCTGCTGTTACAAGTGTCGGTGATGTTTTGACGTGGCGCCCCGACCAGCAGTGTGTCCTGTTTGTGGTATCCTGTGGTGAGCATCTGGTCCGCTCCTCCCCAGTCCAGCGCCTACCCTGCCCAGCGCGGTGATCGTCTGGTCCGCTCCTCCCCAGTCCAGCGCCTACCCTGCCCAGCGGACGAGTGGTCTAGGGGTAAGATGCTCGTCTCACAATCGAAAGATTGTGGGTTCGAGTCTCACCTGTCGCTACTCTTCGCCCGCGACCAATCGGCATGAGAGATTGGCGACGCTATATGACTCAACGGTCGACGTGTCGTAATACCAATAACCAACCAATGGTCGTCTGGTCCACTCTTCCCCAGTCCAGTGCCTACCCTGCCCAGCGCGGTGGTCGTCTGGTTCGCTCCTCCCCAGTCCAGCGCCTACCCTGCCCAGTCCAGCGCATACCCTGCCCAGTCCAGCGCATACCCTGCGCAGTCCGGCGCATACCCTGCGCAGTCCAGCGCATACCCTGCCCAGTCCAGCGCATACCCTGCCCAGTGCAGGGTCACTCAGCAGTTGTCTGTGGTTCGATCGGCAGCCTCGGTCAGCCGGACCGCCGTGCAGACCCGAGATGTCGCCTGACGAGCGGCCGGGCAGTCTCACCTCAGAAGGGAGGGGCGGGGGTGTGCCCGTGACGGGCGGGCGGCCAGTATTGTCTCAGAGGGGAGGGATGGGGTGTGCTCGTGATGGGCGGCCGGCCAGTCTCGTCTCGGAGGGAATGGACGGGGATGCGCTCGTGACAGGCGGCCAGCCAGTCTCGCCTCGGAGGGGAGGGACGGGGTGTGCCCGTGACGGGCGGCCGGCCAGTATTGTCTCAGAGGGGAGGGACGGGGTGTGCTCGTGACGGGCGGCCGGCCAGTCTCACCTCGGAGGGGAGGGGCGGGGGTGTGCTCGTGACGGGCGGCCGGCCAGTATCGCCTCAGAGTGGAGGGGCGGGGTGTGCTCGTGACGGGCGGCCCGGCAGTCTCGTCTCGGAGGGAAGGGACGGGAATGCGCTCGTGACAGGCGGCCAGCCAGTCTCGTCTCGGAGGGGAGGGACGGGGGTGTGCTCGTGACGTGCGGCCGGCCAGTCTCACCTCAGAGTGGAGGGGCGGGGTGTGCTCGTGACGGGCGGCCAGCCAGTCTCGTCCTGGAGGGGTGGGGGTGAGGGTGTGTCTCGTCTCGGAGGCGAGAGACAGGCGGCCGGCCGGGCTCGTCCCGGGCGGGGAGAGACGGGGATTCCTCGTGACTAGCCATCACCAGCCGAGTCTGCCTCGGCGCCGGTACCAAGGCCGACCACATCGTGGCAGATCGGTTCCCGAAGCCGCAACTAATCTCGCCAGATTCCGCCGCCTCTGCCGAAACACACAGCGGGCAGCCAGCTGTCCACCAGTCACCCGTCACTCAATGACCGGCTGTCAATTGTCCACCGTCTGCCAACGCCGTGCGGATACCGTAGTGCAGGAGATGACAGATCTCCAGAGCGCCATTTTGTCTGACGACGCGCGTCAGATTATGGATGATGTCTATCTGTGCCAAGGCCTGAACAGTTATCTGTTCCTGGCACAGCATTACTTCACGTTTATGGCAATCCATTGTGCTAGAATTGAACAGCGATCGGTCGCTTAATTGGGTAACCTGACATTATGCTACCTTGCCCTATACAGGCATACTCAGACAATGATTGGACATTCGACAACAACAGAAGCCAAGATGACACTCGCATAGAACGGAGCTCTCAGAAGGTACGTGACTGGCCAGATTCGTGCAACAGCTCGCCCCCGCCGACCATTTTCAATGCCGAAGCCTGACAACGCGTTTTCCTCTGCTCGTGGCAGTCTCTGTCCACAGTGAAAGCACGTGCGACTCAACCTTTAAATCCTCTGTCACACACGAGGGACGGCTGGACAATGGAGACGACTGCTGCGGCACACAACGTCCTCGACCGGCTCCTGACGGTCTGACGGCGTGACTCACGCCGCACTGCGTGGCGACGGCCTGCCGTCAGCTCACAGAGCGGATGTCGCGCGCCTATGCGCAGGCCCACTGAGTTCCGGCCGAGTAGGAGGTACAGTCAGACCGCGGTACAGCGTCGTCATCTGCCACGTCCTCGTTTGACGGTCACCGCTGGCCACCGCTCGCTGAATCACAGCTTGGCCGACCAGTCTGCAAGAGTCGCCTGTCCTTGTGCGACAGCGGTGCGGTATCTGCATAAGGATGCCACCGAAGTCGATGGCATCACGTCTATCCTCGCGTCAGCTAGGACCACAGGCGCAGCCAGCATTCGCAAACGGAGGTGTCGGCTTTCATGTTGAGCCCAAGTCGAACACGAATGACTCACGCTAAATATGCTGAACATGCGTGTAAACACGCTATGTGGCAGCTCTAGTTCTACCGAGATATCTACCCTCTCCACGGCTGTATGATTGTACAGACAAACCCATTATGATTTAGCAGTGCGAGGCGAGGCACCATACCAGTTAATAACGCACCCACCTCGCAACTCTAACGCGCCTGTGGTAGACAAAACGTTGCAAATATTCTGCCTACAAGCGTTCGTTGTAGGATTTTTACCGAGGCGGTGCCATCTGGGCATTTGCGTACAGGCCGAAGGTGGAGATCGTCAAAGCCACTGTCGCTGCTAATTCGTGAGATATGAGTAGTAGCTAATTGCTGTGGGTCGAAAGCTGGAAAGTCCTACTTCCTAACATGCGACTATTTGTTTGCAGCTATTCATGGGGTGGTTGTAAGTCGTCAGAGGCTCTAGGAAAAGACATGGAATAATGAAACCATTTGTGAACAGCATTCAATATATTTATCTATGATACAACTTTCCCTATTGTTTTATATTTAACTTCAAGTATTGGCACAGTCTGGCACGGTCACTTATTCTGGCGCGTGGTTGTTGAGTTCTCAAACCAATGTCAAACTCTGGCACATGATTATCGAGTTCTCAAACCAAGGTCAAACTCTTGCCGTTTATACTTCCGTGTTCACACGCGGACTTGCATGCAAGTTGGCACTTTTGTGCCACCGAAGGTTCAGTCATCAGGTTTCAATACGATCATCGGTGTAGCCGGCACAACAGGAAAATATGCAGCACTCGGCAGTTGCGACCTCACTCAAGTGTTGCTCGTGGTGGACAACAACAAAATGTCATCGATAAACTTAAGCAGCAGAATGTTTGGACTTTTTGTCAAAAAATTTGTGTACTACAAATTTCACACCTTTAGGCGAATAACCATTTTCCCTCGCTCCTATGCTCTATTACTACGTAACAAATATACAATATTTCGTCGCATGTTGAGAGATAAGGCTTCCCAACTTCTCACTCACTTGGATCAGCTCATGGGAGATTCAGTTTTCTGCAAGGCTACATGACGATGGCTTCGTTAATCAGCACGCTTTTTTACGGGACGCCTTTCCTAATAATCTCCACAGCCTTGATTTTAAACCATAGAAGTTCGTGCAAATATTCATGCGCCTACATCGCGTGGACTATGTCTTCTGTGCAGAAGATACTGAAAGCAGTTGCTGACTGGTGTTGGAGGTGGGGGGGGGGGGCAGGTCACATCGCTTCCGGCTCCAGTGCAGTGGCCATCTGGAGACCATCTGCTAACGCATTGCATTGCCACCGCGTCCCAGGAGACAACGTCCGCTGCGCAGTACCGGCCGGAACCGCTGCCGAGCTGAAATCGATTAGATCCGCTGCCGGTGCACGTCGTCACCGCTGTAATGCCGAGCCATGATTGGCCGCCAGGACACCTGAGCTGAGCACACCTGTGCCGCCTCCCGCCCCTGTCGCAGTTCGCGGCCGGAACGGTCGGCGGAGAGGAAAACAGCCGGCAGGAAAGTCATGTGAATTGCCCCCTGCAGAGGGAAATCGGGCAGATCATATGATGTGGGTTCACGCGACAGTGGCATGCAGCCGGTCACCGGCCACCGGCCACCGGTCACCGGCCACCGGCCACCGGCCACCGACCACCGGCCACCGGTCACCAGCCGCCGGCTCGCCGCGGCGGCAGGCGGCCGATGATTACAACGGTCTCTCAAGCCGGGAAACGTGCATCGCTGGCATGCGTGACTTGTTGCACGACTTCGAAAGGATTACCCAGGTCAACGGAACCTTGTCGAGCTCACGAGTCAGAATGGCTATCATTCGGATCGGACGTCTCTTTCCGCTTAGTATGCCATGACACCACGATGGGCTCTGTCTGCTTCAATGGCTTAAACGTATGACTACGACGGATGTCTCACTCCCATGCGAACCAGTGCTCTCCTTTATCCTCCCATAGCAACACCACTGACACTATTTTCTTCCAATTGTTGCAATAGTGTTATTCCTTGCTAAGTGGCTTCCAGTTCCGCTATCGGGCGCCTTGCTGTGGTAACGCCTTGTAATCCGTCCACTGACTACAGCCTGACAAACGTGGATACGTTATGCTCGTCGTGCCATTCCAGCCACGAGGTGTAGCTCACACGTGCCGCCCTCTATACAGGATTCTCGGCGCTCGAGGCGCCGTCTGTCGTCCTTGGCCGATGGCGTGCGCTTTCTGCGTCGTCAGCTGACCGGCAGTCAGCTGACTTTGGCCGAGCGCAGACTGCAGCGGCCCCGAAGAAGCGTCTGCAGCCTGCAACAGTCCGCAGGTGAGGAGCATTCTCCAGCGCAGTCCTCAGGTGATAATACAGCTAAGAAGGTTCGATCAATGAGGCAGACTGTCTCCAGTATGTTAAGCCAACTGGGCCAGGACAAATTATACGCCCAGATGGGGGGTGATTAGACAGGTGGGGTCACCAACAATGGGCCAAGGGGTGATCATATAAAACAGTTGACGACCACCCTTTAACAGCAGCGGCACATTTTGGATATGAATTATCCGGCTCTCGACTGAAACATCGTCAACATGTGAATGTGCATAGCTGACCTCGTCCCCTTATACAAACCTTGGTCACTCCTCTGACCATCAATACAGGTCAGCTAGCCAAACAGTGCTTCCCGTATTCCCTTGGTGCAGCTACACCGGTATCCTGACTGGAAAGCTAGCCCCGAGTTCAATACAGCCCGGTCCAAGCTAATACTCAATGCAGTTCAAACAGTTCGCAAGGGCACTTCGACTTTGATCTGCCTCCAGCGCAGCAGGGTCCTGGCAACAGCGTCCCGGCAACGTGGTCCTGTTTTACATACCACTGGTCCGCTCTCTGCAAGCCAGATGGGGTTGTCGTCGGGTGGGGTTTATCCCACATCATCACTCATTTCCATCCAAGCTAGCAACGGTTGGTGCTCCTCAGCTACCTGGGTCTGTTGCTGAGTGCGGTGCACCCAATGGTATGCCCATTCTTCAGTCTGCCTAGCAACACGGCTGCGCAGACTCATGCACGTGCGGTCAGGCTGGCTCCATCTCATCATCCGATCCTTCGATAAGCACGACTCGCCAGTTTGGTGCAACAAACGACGACTGAGCCCATGAAAATGACATCTGCATGAATGGCAACAACTTGAGTTGTCAGTATGCAGCGCTGTTCGCTCATGGCGTCTGTTGGGAGCACATCCATTTGTTCCAGCTGCTCCAGGATACGGACGCGGCCGAATTGACATGCCGTACGGCTGAACCGAGAATTGTTGGGGGAGGGAGAGGGGGAGGGGCGGGGTCTGTCACATTGACCACATTTTGTTGCGACATAGGAAGATTGGAACATCCCTTCGTCAAGGTCATTTGCAGCTTTCCGTGGCGAAAGTGGAGAACATCAGCAAACTGGCCGAGCGTGTGCCTGTCCACCTCCACGTGGCGACTTGCAAATATGGCACTGGTGACAACCATCGACGATAAATATCTGTGCCCTGGTCACTCAGGACCTATCTGAGCCCCAGTCGCGCAGCATCCGTGAACTATCGATCGTAGCTGTCACAAGCGAGCATTACGGCCAGCCCTCGAAGTTCAGGCCTGAGGTGTGCCGCTGCACTCGCATCTGTGCACCAAATCGGCACTTGTGTGCCACACGAGCAGAGCCAGTCGCGCTTCTGCGCTCTCTTTGCATACTCCTGCATAATTCACCAGAGCTCTTGGTGAACGCGGGATTTGCAAGGCAAGCTCGGGCATCTTTCCCGATGTCAAGAACAGTCGACGACCTCCTCCAGGATTAATGATTTGCAAGGCAAGCCAGGGCATCTTTTCCAATGCCAAGAACAGTCGACGACCTCTTCCAGGATTAATATTAGCTTTGATGACCTCTGAGTAACTCGCTGAACGATTGCCGCAAGCAAGAATCTTGTGTGTTGGAATTCGATGAAAACGTTGGTGATATAAAATGTTTGTGGATACATTTTAGAACTAAAATACATAGCGCTGTCGGTTATTGGTGTTGCACAATCATTTAGCCACTGCGCTAAAGCTCTCGAGTGCTTACAAATGCCTACACAAGTGCTGTAGTTTCGGCGACAAGACAGCGCAAAACTGCAAAGTAAGCATCATGTACGCAGTAATGCTGAAGTAATGCCGAGTTTACACAATCGTACCAAATTTTCAGCAATAGCGATGCAGTAACAGAAGAGACTAGTTTTGTTTCGAAAAGTGGTGCATTAACTAATTGATTGTGGTCTTTGGCGCTGCAAGTTAGTTCGGGACCTATTCCTTATCAGCAACCGGATAAGCACAATAGCAAGATGGTAATCATTATTCGGCTTTTGGATGGGGCTTGCACATCAACTCTCCCTCACCTCTCGAGACTCACTGAACCGCTCTTAATGACATTTGCACGACTTAATCCGTTTGGTAGCCATGAATGTCTACAGCATGATTGACCTGACCGCGGTCGAACAAGGGCATCTCCACGCGCCTTCCCAGCAGTTTGTCTGTGTGATGATGCTGCACCTTTCATACCTCACAGACCATGAGAGTGAGAGCATACCAGCCTGGATCAAACAAACGGAATTGTGGCAAATGCAGCACTTTTGAGAGACTCATGGGATAAATTGAACCAATTATGCAGGACGTTAGCCATAGTGGTAAGCTTATATAATCCTCAGAATATACATCTAGATCATGGAAGTCGGCCGCAACGAGGTAAGCACAGACATACTTACGATCTATCTGCGCGAGTCGAACACAAATAAACCTCAGAAGGGAAATGTAGGCAGGTGACGTAAAAATAAGCTCAAAGTTGGTGCCCTTTGATCAAAGCTGACTTTTGATTATCGTTACCAAATATATGCCAAGGATTCCTGGGTGCCAGCACAGTAATTCACCTATAACAAAATGATCACCCAGCAAAATGATCACCCAACAAAATGATCACCCAACAAAATGATCACCCAACAAAATGCCTTCTCAAGAAGTGAACGAACGACATGTTTCAAACGTTCTGTGCCTGATGTTTAGCAATGCACATTTCTTTATTAAAAACTAAAGATAGTAGTTCATAGTATGCCCCTTCATATTGTGCTCGGAACGTACAGCTCCATAGCTAACCAGATATTTTGCTAGGGATCCGTCGCGCCTGACTCGTTTTCTGCCATAACCGTCGGCACAGAGAGGGCGTCATGTGACGTGTGCCGGCTGCCGTGCAGGAGGCCGGCCGTCGTACCGGCACACGGACCGCGGCTCGCTGCTCTCGGACACTTCCGCCTCGTCGGACGACTCCGACTGGCAGCCGTACCGGGGGCCGCGGGTGGGCCGGGCGCGCGCGCGCGTCCACTACCAGCCCAGCCCGTACGACCGCGACGCGCTGCCGTTCCGCTGCGGCGACATCATCGACATCATCAGCAAGAGCCCGAGCGGACTGTGGCGCGGCGCGCTGGCCGGCCGCGTCGGCACCTTCAAGTTCATCAACGTCGAGGTGCTGGAGGAGGTGGGCGCCGCCGAGCACGCCGAGTCGCCGCTGCGAGCGCGGCCCGCGTCGGTCAGGGACCTGCTCGAGCAGCTCGACCTCTCGGTGAGTGCACGACGATCCAGGGACAGAAGTTCCGTTGTGGATACGCGTGCTGCATTGTTGTCACGCTGTTTTATGACCTTAGTTAAATTGTGCCAAACAAAGCTTCCTGACAATATCGATGTCACAGATTCAAGAAGACTGTCATTATTTATAATTTGATTGGCGTAGTCACATCCTCGAAGTTAGACATATATGGTGTTCGGGGTATCCCTTTTGAACCAGTTCAGAATTAACAAGATATTCGACTATTTTCAACGGCTACCGCTAATTCAGCATCACACTATTGCATTCCGGAAACTTAATCGTATTGCATTGTAATGCATTCTGGTTTAAAATTGAAATTGTGACAGCATTTACAAGTGTCTTGCCACCCTCCCCCCCCCCCAAAACAACAAAAACAAAAAAAAACATCCTGGTAAGAAGGATTTATGGTTCAGATTTTTAGGGCAACGAAACCAAGTCATCATAGCATGACGCCCACCAGCGATATTTTGCAAGATCCGGGACACTCGCATCCTTGCCGATACCGAACACTCGTATCCGAAATGTCCCTTGTCGACGTCCATGCGGGACGAGCATAGCCAACACATATATTTTCTTAAATCAACGTCAGACATAGGCGTCCTCAAGTTTTGAATTACTGAACAACAGGAAAGAGGCATGAAGCCTGAAAAACGTAGATAAAGTCGGACCCGTCAAACAAGCGGTCTGCATGCATACATTTTCGCAACTACGTAATGAACAGTGGCATCCAGTTCCATATATGGCATTCATCTCTGCGTTTCACCAGACGCTGGAGTTTTTATATCAGCAAATGCTAAAACACAAAGAGCCCGGACAAGATAGAAGTACCGTTTCCAATTGGAAATATTTAGACACCGGGTAAACAGTAATATGTATATTAGCACAGTAGATCCGTATGAGATTATTCACCTAATGAGCTTAGTTTCAGGAATATTGCAAATAACTTCGCAAAGCGTCGAGCAACGTCTAGTGAACTGTGTAAGAGACGTGAGTAACTAATGTAGCAACAGACAGGGCTGCACCAGGATTGATAATTTTCTCTAGTATCAAAACCGTGCACTATTGCAATTACGAAAAAAATGCAGCGCGTTTTACTGATGAGCGGCATACATGCTGTAATTCCAGCAATTGTTCGCAAAAAAGTCGATTATTTCGCGTGTCACTTACAGGTCGGCTGTTTAGACAGTAGAATACAGAAATTGTCCCTGGTGTTATTATGGAATGGTGAGGTTCGAGCTACTTACAGGTGAGAATCTGGCCGAAATATTGAATGATCGACTCTCCATTTCTAAGTAAAGGATATATAAATGAGCCGGTGTTCTCTATGACTGGATAAAAAAATGAGAAAAAAACTATTAGTGTGACAAGCGTTACTGAAGATGGTGTGGAAAGGCTGGTAGAGCGCTTCCTTTTCACAGTACGGAAAAATGAATGTACAATATAGAAAGTCAAGACACTGCATTCGTGTAAATATGACCTACAAGTGCATCTGCGGCGCCAGAAAGATATCGATACCTCTGACGGTCATCCAGGAAGTCGAAACGTAATGAAAGCAGCAAATGCGGCCTAAAAACTAGACTTGGTATTATCGCCCATGTTGATCAGACTGACAGCATATCAAGCGAATCAGCGGCCATTCTCAGACTCTGCAGTCGCACTGCTGTCAGCAGCTGGCTGCTCAGTAGCGTCTGAACATGTCCGCCAGTCTGCTGCAAGAGCGGCACTTGTTAAGGTGACCTCAGCCCAGCAAAGGACAGTCAACGTGCCCCGGTATGCTGCTACCTCTTCTACTAACACCATCTCGAACTGCGCTGTGGTGATCAGTAATGGGGTTACAGGTTATGAGTAGATCAGGTAAAGAAGAGGTAAAAATTACACGCCATTAGATGATGAACTGCCCTGTCTTGAACTTACTGCATTCTGTTCGGAATGTGAATAAACGGTTTACCTACATGTTGCTGCTGAAATGCTGGCAGTCGCAATTACATATATAAAGCTGTGCTGAAACTAAATGTTCAACATCGATATTCTGAGATATGAAAATACCAGTGATTCTGTTCGAGAAATTGCATCAACCGTGGTACAAAAACAATGCTATATGGCTCTTCGTGCAACAAGGCAAAATGTTGCACGGATAAACATAACAATATTACAATGACGAGGCGTGAGTGAATGATGTTAGTGTGACTGTTGATGAAATCAGAGATTCAATGAACTATTTGCCATGTGAATATAAAATTAAATAAGCAGTAAATGATGTATGTAATGCTATTTTCAGTCATAATTATAGTCCACCATCACACATGCAGATGCATAATGATATCAACAGGATCCATGCATATCTCGCTGTACGAAAGAAAGACGGGTTGTACGATAATACTATGCCCAACGTTGCTGTACACCATAACACATTCTAAATAGCATACATTGGATCGTGCATTCACGCAGGATTAACAGCTTGAACAAAGATCAACAATACATTATTGTGGATAAATATTTGTAGTATCAACATCAGAAATACATCTTGTGTGGGCAGTGTTGTATCGTACTAAGGAAGAATCAAGTCAGGTTCAAATGCATAGGTCACAGTTTAGCTCTGATCAAGGTGAACATTTC
Source organism: Ashinkailepas kermadecensis (assembly GCA_034440615.1). Lineage (NCBI taxonomy): Eukaryota > Metazoa > Arthropoda > Thecostraca > Neolepadidae > Ashinkailepas > Ashinkailepas kermadecensis. Next base: position 158,116 of record JAOTOM010005047.1, on the reverse strand, counting down.
ACTGCTGAGACTTATGAAACGATGTCCAGAGCCTGCATTTTCCAAATACCTGGAGTAAAAACCGACACCGAATCCGAATGCACAGCGCAAGCTCACCCCAATGTCGGAAGATGAAAAGGCATTGATTGCAACTCGAATTCAAGATGCAGCCCTTTCGGGCCGATTAATTAATCTTTTTTATATGTTTGATGGTCAATTTCAGAATAGATTCTAAAAATTGGCTCCTTTCATGATATTTTAGGCTGTGGCATTCGGATATCTCATCGAAGAATACAACAGTAGGTAATCTCCTTCAAGGCGTTGTATGTTTTTCACTACGTGTTAACCCGGGTCCTTCCAAAGAAATTGCAAAGTCATGGGAAATGTTAGGGTAACTTTGGGAGGTGCGGAATGTATTTATTTCAAACCTGGAATTAGGTATTCGAGTAGATGGATTGCAAAAAATTGGAAAAGTGATCGCAATTACAAAAGGCATTTGCGAGTGACTGCTGCGCATTAAACCGTCCGACCGATAGAAGCAGACAGCAACACAAACCATAGCTGCATTGCAAAACAACACTAACCATAAAACAGTCGGGTGCATTACCGCAACCGGGCCAATCTGGGACCCATCCGGCGAAGTGATGACGCGCCTGCGGCTACTTAGGCAATCTATGGACCACAGCGTGCAGCCGAACCATCACCGGGCCACCGCCGTACATAAACCACCAGCTCTGCCTCAGAAGCATCACTCCTTACTCTGGAGTTGTCCGACTGACATCTCCTCCCAGCCATGAGGTGCTTCATCAGCGTGCCTGTTCTTGTGGTGGCTGCTGCTGCCGCACCGGCCCCACAAGTCTCTTATAGCACGCCTCCGTCAGTGGACTCCGACGTTTTCGGGTCCGGTTCTGGCCCGGCGGGTCGACCCGACCTCCCACCGCCTCAGGCGGGTCATCGTCCGGACCGGCCATTTGGAGGACCTCTCGGCGAGCTCCCTGATGAGCTTCAGGGTGGCAGGTTTGGTCGGCGAGGAGCACTACGTCCCGACCCCGTACTGGACGACGTGCTGGACGGACCCGGCATGCCCTACAGCTTCAGCTGGGCAGTGGACGAGCCCGAGTACGGCAACGACTACGGCCACGCCGAGGAGAGTGACGGCGTGGTGACGCGCGGCGAGTACCACGTGCTGCTGCCGGACGGCCGCACCAAGATGGTGACGTACTCCGTAGCGGGAGACAGCGGCTACCAGGCCACCGTGACGTATGCAGGCGAGGCCAAGTTCCCGCTGGCCGGCCAGCCGGCTGGACCTGCGCCGTTCGCGGCTGGACCGAGGGGACCGCTGGGAGTGCGGGGGTCTGCGCCGGGACCACTCGGCTCGTCGTCCCCGAATCTGAGCGAACCCATCACCGGCTACGACTTGTAGAGTGCGTGGACCTCCAGTAACGATGCGCACTGAGTGGACACACCAGTATCATCTAATGATGCTGGTGGTGCCTAATGCTGGAGATGGTTCAAGACGCCACGTAGCCTTGCACGTGCAAATGCGCAAACGTCATCACTGGTGTCCGTAGCTTGTCCTTTGTTGTGTTGGTGTGCTTAGTGTATTGACTGTGATAAGGTACCAATGTGCTAAATGAGTCTGTTTGTGTTACGAATATATTAAAGGAATGATACAACCTGTTGTCAGCGTGCTTGGTACACGGAGCCTGTATAGCACTGTTGCAGAGGGGAACATACCAGGCAGGGCAGAGTAGTACGATTTCGACGAGATGATCAACAGGTACATCGGTCAGGAGTCCATTGTGTTTGCTCATTTTGCCCTGATCATTCGCTTGGATTTTAGGCGTCACGAACGCTGATAGTTGTTTGATCACTGGAAATGTGGGGGGAATTCAGTGATATCATCATAGTCAACCAAGAGCATTGTGACGCAAGTCGAGGAAAGGTAGCAGCACCTTGTTTCTGTACTAACGCGTATGATCAAGCAGGGAAGGGAATTTCCCGTTTTCCCGGACGCACACCTCCAACTATTGTTGGCATTGTTCACCATTCCTATATGGATGAACATGGCCCACGTCATAGCCTATTCTACAGTCTACTTCACCGAAGGAGCAATTAGCAGACCCATGCCAGCCTGATAGTTATTTAATGAAAGGATGTAATGGGCAGCAAAAACATAGGGTGATACGATGGCCGGTAACCAGGATATCACTTCACCCGGTCCCGGCTGTGTCCATTCATAGGTTACGATGGCCGGTAACCAGGATATCACTTCACCCGGTATCCTCTGGCGTGTGGTCCCATATATCAGTCATTGGGTGGGTGTGGGGGGGGCTGTTTAGCCACCCTCGTAAGTTCGGATCCAATGCATAGATCGAAGTGAAATGAAGTGCAATGGATAGCCCAACAACATTAAACACGTGAAGCTTAGCTTCGCTTGACCTCGAGGTCACCGATGACGTCACATTCATCATCAAGCAAAATTACTTTGAATATTTTGGGTCTATTGCTTAGCTCTACCAAATGTAGGCCGAACCGTTCGTATGAGTGAATACTCATTGGATACGTCTCATATGCTTGTGATCAAATAAGGTTCCAGGTAAATGAGACCATGTAAGGTCACTGTGCATTTGTATGAGCCTGCTGCAAGCGATGCATGTTTGTCAGTCAAATTACTCGCTGCAATAGAAAATCGGAATCACATATTTAGCCAAATATTTCAAAGTCTCCTCCATGTTACGTCATGCTATGTATCACGCTGTACATGCAACGATACATTGTCTCTTTAGTTTTGTTTTATCCCAGGGTAATGGTCGAAAACCACTTCAGAATAATCTCGAGTACTGAATTGGAATTCAGCATTCATTTTCATCTTATACAGTTGAGAACGACAAACTTTTATACCAAAGCATTTACGGAGCACGGGAAAATCACGTATGCAAAGCATGCATATATTTGACCTAACATGACCTTTAATCAGTTATCGGTGGATCTCATAACCTCACACACTTGACATGATAACAATATCTAAATATGTAAACAGAAGGTGTGGGTGAATCTCTGCTAGCTCATAAGCATGTTGATATCATATTACGATGACATGAAATCCTTTTTCCCACCGTAAAAATCCCGTCTTATTTTCCACAATTAAAGGGACGACAAACACAATACCTCGTTACAAGACTACCAAAATAGTCTACCTTTGTGGTCTTGTAACTAGCGTCAGTTTGTCTTGGTGAGCTGAGCAGGATGTTTTTTTGTATTGTTATTTTTATTTTGCTATTGTCTGATCTGTCCTATGAGTCGAGGCATCCAATCCTGCTACTGGAACGGCATGTGGCCAAGCTACTGGTGCGAGACCAGCAATTACTGATGAGGCATGCAGGGGTTTCATCTGTTATAACAACTGCAAAGAGGAAGTTACCGAATTGTGGGTTTGCGCCGATTGGTCAAACGAGTGAAGCGCCAATGTCTGCAAACTACCAGCCACATGACAGCCGCGCAGGCAACGAGGAAGCCACGCCTCTTCCTCGCTGCCGAGATACGAGGCAACGAGGAAGCCACGCCTCTTCCAGCGAGGAAGCCACTCCTCTTCCTCGCTGCCGAGATACGCGAGCCCCGCAGTTTTCAGTCACCGTTGTGGACTTCGCTGGACCGGTGTTTTGTGTCGATTTCCCGCGTTGCACGTTTGCTTGTTCCCTTGTGCAATGCGCAGGCTGTCCATTTAGAGATTGTAGAGATTCGCGATTGTAGAGATTGTAGAGATAGAGATTGTAGAGATTGTAGATTATCGCGGCCTGATTTCATGGGCCACCCACATATTCTGAAGGATTAGACCCAAGCAATTGTTTACCGTGGTGTAATTTTTGTGGGTGAAAACTGGGAAAGCAATGGCTGGGATGCCGCTAATTTTAAGCAGTGCAAAGGTGGCAGAAATGGTCAAAAGTTAATTGTGCGATACGTCGAATCAATCCACAACTGATACTCACACAATGTCATTTTAATCGTGACGCGCATAAAGAATGCTACCATGGCGGTAGAGCATTCCCAAGAACAATTTCCGATACTCATCAGACCGTCAGTAGGAGCAGAATGTTACACGCGCCGCTTGCAATGGTTCGCTGCCGCTCCCACCCCATCGGAAGCCGGCGACCCACCTGCCCTGTGACGCCAGCTCAGTGACTGCAGGGCCAATCAGCGGGCCTCGGCGTGCAGCCGACGTCTTGTCTGGTCACACCGATATAGTCCACCTGAGTTAGTTGCACAGCATCATCCGACACCCCGAAGTCATCCGACATCGCCCAATCATGAGGGGTTGCATCAGAGATGCACAACGCTGCCTACTTGTCCACAATGTAAGCAACGCAAGTCGGGCCCTCATGAGACAGACGCTTTGTTCGTTCGAGGGTAAACAAATACAAGAAGCTCCGCAAACAAGTACAATAAGCAGATAAGTAGATAAGCAGAATAGTAATAATATAAGTAGATAAGTATAAGTCTCCGCAAATAAGTAGAAGCTACAACATTCGTAAAATGTTTCTGCATGGGCATAAACTATAATCACATCCGGCGGGTGGCCGGATTGCTCATGAACGAATCCGCATTAGACTAGCTTCATCACGTTCATGCACTTGCACACTTGCATACCAACTGATAAGCCGCGCTATCGTTTCAGCAACGTTCGCTCATCATCACGAACAAGGCTAAGCGGTGTCGGCGATACTCGTCCCATCAGAGAAACGCCAGTATCCGTAGGCGCTGCTGGTGTGCTAGGTCAGTGCACAGTGGTTCCAGATGTATCCGGACTTAACGGCCCGTAGCCGATGCTGGGTCCGTCCCGGCCAGGGAACGGCGAGCCGAGTGGACCCAAACCAGGCACAAAATCCCCACTACTGGCGCTCCCCTCGGTCGGGTTGGCCAATTCCCCAGCTGAACCCGTAGGGCATACCGGGTCCGCCGAGCACGTCGTCCAGCACGGGGCCGGGACGTAGTGCTCCACGCCGGTCAAACACGGGCGTCCTACCACCCAGAGGTCCGCCACGGGGTCTGTTGAAAGGCCCTCCACGTGGCTGGTCCGGACGATTACCCGCCAGCGACGGCGGCAGGTCGGATCGACCTGCCAGGCCAGAACCAGATCCGAAGGCGTCCGAGTCCAGTGGCGGAGGCGCACCATAGTCTTCCGGAGCTGGGGCGGCGGCAGCAGCCACCACCGGAACAGACGCGCTGCTGAAACACCTCATGGCTGGGAGGAGATGCCAGATGAGTTCGGGGTCAGGAGTGATGCTCCGAAGTTTGCACGGGTGACTTTAATAGGGTGTGAACGAGTGAGCGACTGGCCGCACGGCGTGATCCAATGGCTGCATTTACAACCGCAGAGGTATCGTCACAGCACGGGTCAGACAGAGCGCCATGTGTGGGTGAGTTGGCAAACCAGTGCAATCAGCGCTTGCACGTCGCGATGAAATATGTGGTCTGATACGGACCATAACTTGGTGACCCAAATGCGCTGCATTCGGAACAGCATTACACAGCAGTAATCTCAACATGGCGTCGATGGAAAACAGTCCACGTTAAGAAAGCACGGTGCAAAATTGCACTAAGAATACAAATACGTACGTCTTTAGTTCTTTAGCGAGAATTCCCTTACAGTTATATACATCTCGGATGGCCTCCGGCAATATCTTCGAGCATCCACTGGCATAATTGCTGAACATTATATGGCCCGTTCCTCAGGTCAGTTTTATTACTTTCAGGGTACTGTTAGAATCTAATGTTGTGATTTGCAGTGTTACTCATGCCCGTGGACGATTTGGTCGTTTTTTTTCCAGCTCACATGGTCGGATATGAAGATTGGTATGGACATATATATATGCCACCCAACTGAAAATGAACTCGATACCTTAGTCAAGGCGTCCTGCCGTGAACGATCTGATGCTGAAGGTAACCGGACAAATGTACGTAAGGCAAATGTACGTATGGCAGATGTACGTACGCAAATGTACGTAAGCAAATGCACGTAAGCGCATATGTACGTATGGCAATTGTACGTAAGCGCAGATGTACGTATGGCTAATGTACGTAAGCGCAAATGTACGTATGGCAAATGTACGTATGCGCAAAAGTACGTATGCGCAAATGTACGTAAGCACAAATGTACGTAAGCGCAAATGTACGTAAGCGCAATTGTACGTAAGCGCAAAAGTACGTATGCGCAAATGTACGTAAGCGCAAATGTACGTATGGCAATTGTACGTAAGTGCAGATATACGTATGCCAAATTTACTTAAGCGCAAATTTACGTATGGCAAATGTACGTAAGAGCAAATGTACGTATGGCATATGCACCTAACAAAATGTGCTTAAGCGCCAACGCACGTATGCCTAAATATACGTACATTTGCTCATACGTACATTTGCTCTTGCATTATTCACGTTTACGTACTGTTGCGCTTAGGCACATCTGTGCTTACGTACTTTTGCGCTTACGTACACTTGCGCATACGCACTTTTGCGCACACGTACTTTTGCGTTTACGTACATTTGCACTTACGTACATTTGCGCATGCGTACATTTGCCATACGTATGTTTGCGCTTACGTACATTAGCCATACGTACACCTGCGCTTACGTACAATTGCCACACGCACATCTGCGCTTACGTACATTTGCTTACGGACATTTGTCCGGTTACTGCAAACGTACGTATGGCATATGTACCTAACCAAATGTACGTAAACCCAAAGGTACGCATGCGTAAATGGACGTATATTTGCGCATACGTACAATTGCACATACGTACATTTGCACATACGTACTTTTGCGCTTACATACATTTGCGCTTACGTACATTTGCGCTTACGTACATTTGCGCTTACGTACATTTGCGCTTACGTACATTTGCGCATACGTACATTTGCGCATACGTACATTTGCCATACGTACATTTGCGCTTACGTACATTAGCCATACGTACATCTGCGCTTACGTACAATTGCCATACGTACATCTGCGCTTAGGTACATTTGCTTACGTACATTTGCTTACGTACATCTGCCATACGTACCTTTGTCCTTACGTACATTTGTCCTAGAATCGATGCTAACACCATATATTTGGACTCGTATTTGCGACTTGCTTTGGCGGTCGAAATTGAGTGTGCTCTCCCCTTTTCTGCCTGAATTATCGGACGCTGGGTTTCTTTAAAAAATGTAATGGTGTACTCGCGTCATACACTTTTACAGAATGCTTCGATGCACCATGTAAACTATTATAGCCAACAACACAAATTCCATTTAGACAACAGAAAATCAAGACATAAAACACGCGTCAGGATGGCTTGGTAATGAACCGAAATTTAAAAGTGGGAAGGAGCCAGCAAAATGTGTTGAACGAAAATATTAAATTACGTTGCAAGGAATGGACAAACCTTACTCTGAGGTTGCATTAGACTCATTATCGTCTGAACAACTCGATCAGCGTGAGAAAACACGGTATCGGGAGCTGATCACCTTCTCGAGTTTGTCCTTCACATCGTGCATCCCACCTGTCCTGCCAGGACCTTGGCAACGTGGCTGAGAAGTTAGAAACCACCGACAACGAAGCCGATAGTGGACGTCAAAAGGCGATCTGAATTGCGACCTAGGGAATGGTATCAATACAGCAAAATATGTTGGCAATTTCCTCTGCCAAATACAGCAAAATGATGGCAAATGATTCCATCCATGATTATCAACAAACGGAACTATCAGTTTCCTAAAAGATGGCAAAATGGAGACGTCCCTTTTGCTCGCCTTCGGTGCGTCTGCCGCAGCACAGTTTCCACCAGTATTAGTGGCTTGTGAGCGCGAAACACTCCACCCGGCACTACACGAACTCGGCCCATAGGCGCGGCTCAGCTGCTCTCTCACGGATGTGCATGGCTGAACGTCGGAGAACGCCCACACTTAGGGTCGGTTCTGAATCTGATTCAATTCCAATATTTGATATCGAGAATTTCCCCAGCCGAACCCATTCTGCAAAAATAAAAATAATGCCTTGAATAGTAGCCAACAGGTACCTTATAACTTTATAATTATAGATCTACAAAGTAACACGCAACCAATGTTAACATAAAGGCCCTGGCCAGCATTAGCCTAAAGCTAATCTACGTCTAAGAATAAAGTGAGCATAAACATAGGACATATCAAAAACTTATTTGCGTATCGGCTTATAAGATTCGTCATCATTTTAGCATCGGATCAACAGGGTTCATCACAGCAAAACTGTTCCAAGGAGTTAGGGTGCAAAGCGGGGTGTTCTATGTAACATCCATATGCATGATGGATGACAAAAACATCCTTAGCATACCTGCTCAGATTATAACTGCCTGTGACATGAGGACCGCATGGTATCACAAATGAGATCCAGTTGCCCAATGCCTCGGCTAGCGTGGTCAAGACATATGTCCTTCCATACAACCCCTGTCCAATCCCCGCGGCAGATGTCCCTCCATACAACCCCTACCCAATCCCCGCAGCAGATGTCCCTCCATACAACCCCTGCCAAATCCCCGCAGCAGATGTCCATCCATACAACCCCTACCCAATCCCCGCAGCAGATGTCCATCCATACAACCCCTGCCAAATCCCCGCAGCAGATGTCCCTCCATACAACCCCTGCCAAATCCCCGCAGCATATGTCCATCCATACAACCCCTGCCCAATCCCCGCGGTAGATGTCCCTGCCCAATGTCCCATGCAACCCCTGCCAAATACCCGCAGCAGATGTCCATCCATACAACCCCTGCCAAATCCCCGCAGCAGATGTCCCTCCATACAAACCTGCCCAATCCCCGCGGTAGATGTCCCTCCATACAACCCCTGCCAAATCCCCGCAGCAGATGTCCCTCCATACAACCCCTGCCAAATCCACGCCGCATAGTTAAAGTGGCAATATGTGAGAATAATTTTCATATTGAAAAACTACTCCATGTTTATCGCGTAGTTACAGCTTCACATAAAACTTCCTGCATTGTGTGCATCTTTGCAGTCAGCATACAACAAACACCAGTCATTTACCACGCATATAAGTCAAGGAAACGATCGGGGAACATGGGAAAAGTATGCGCCAGGTTAGTGTGCGAGAGGTGTATTGAATGTTTCGCTCATGTATGTCGTGGAATGCCAGACAGTCCCACGAATGTGACGAAGCCCTGCTGCAACAAACTACGCAGATAACGTCCATTAAACACACCTCACCCTCCAAAGTGATGGTGCCAAGCAGTTCGGACTGATAACCGGAAATAGTCGCGGCGCAATGCATCCCCTCTTGACAGAGATGATGGCAGTGGCTGAGGTTTCATCAGGCGAAGTCAGCTGTGAAATCATTTCTGAAGGCAGCTTTGGTGGTCCCTGCTGAAAAGTTGCCCGGTTTCGCACTTTGGTGCAGCCAATACATATATACGATCGGTTGGTGTCTGGTATACGGACATTGGCATACAATATGCGGTATATAATGTGGCCATTGGTAATTGATGTTTCCATGTTGTTAGGCCACCCCGGAACATAGGTGCCCCTTACCAGGCGTAAATGTGGTCATTCATCCCGACCCAACCTGGAACTTTCATTCAAACGGCATGACAGAATTTGTACGCCAGAATTCAAAACAGTGAATATTATAAGTATACATATATATATATATATATATATATATATATATATATATATATATATACATACATACATACATACATATCTATATATATATATATATATATAGCGGACTTACTCGTACGTTGCTTACCTCTCTTTGCCTAACCGGAGCCGCGCCTGCTCATTGTGGATGAAAACCGGTGTAAAGTACATGGGTTTTATCATTGCCCTGCCCGTGAGCTATGCACGCAGCAATGTCAAATGCGATGTTGCTAGATGGAGAATAAATAAGCTATTATTTGCTGTTGATTTCGAGGAATTGTTTTAAAAGTTTCCGTCCCTGGTCGACAAATAGCGAGAAGGCCCTGTTTGACCGAAATTGTAAGGCTTGGAATTCGTCGGGTACGTCCGATGGCAGGTGATATAATTTTCTTCCGCTGTGGTTCACGTTGTTAGTAACAAATTAGCCCAGGTGTCAAGCATCTCACCTGTATCTCGGATTCCAATATTGACAAATTGTCTTACGGGGCAAGCACGGGTGTTGATTTCTGAAAATTATTGGTGGGAGGCAGAATGCATGAAGGTAATAGGCTGGCACAAATTAATTGATTGGGGGAGGGGTCACACACCACAGGTTCCATGCTAAAAGCTGACATTATTGGGGAGGCAAAGCCAACATTGAGGGGGCACTTGGCCCTCAAAAGTATATCAAACAACACCCCCGGGTGCAAGGTTAAAACAGACACAAGCAACTGGTGCTCGGGACAAGCGCTGTCAAGCAAGAGTCAACACGTATGTGTCAGCTTAACTTTAATATATTTATCGCACAAATAACCACATAAGACCGCAGGACTACGTGAACATCAATACATTATACGCAACATCACGACAAAGGACAAGCCGCAAGCACAGTTTAGTAGCGTTTGTTCATGTGCACGAACAAGGCTACGTGCTGTCTTGAATCATTTCCCGCATTAGGAACCACCAATATCCTTAGATGCTACTCGCGTTTACGCTGAAATGTCGAAGGTCGGCAGACTTTACAAGCCGTAGCCAGTGCTGGGTTCGCCCGGGCCTCGGAACGGCGAGCCGAGTGGACCTCCACCCGACGCGGACCCCCGTCCTCCCAACGCTCCCCCCGGTCCAGCCGCGAACGGCCCCGGTCCACCCGGCTGGCCGGCCAGCGGGAACTGGGCCTCGCCTTCATACGTCACGGTAGCCTGGTAGCCGCTGTCGCCCTCCACAATGTACGTCACCACCTGGGTACGGCCGTCCGGCAGCAGCACGTGGTACTCGCCCCGCGTCACCACGCCGTCACTCTCCTCGGCGTGGCCGTAGTCGTTGCCGTACTCGGGCTCGTCCACTGCCCAGCTGAAGCTGTAGGGCATGCCGGGTCGGCCGAGCACGTCGTCCAGCACGGGGTCGGGACGTAGTGTTCCCCGCCGGCCAAACAAGGGTCTGTTACCACCCAGCGGGCCCGCCACGGGGCCTGTTGAAAGGCCCTCCACGTGGCTGGTCCGGACGATTGCCCGCCAGCGATGGCGCCAGGTCGGATCGACCTGCCAGGCCAAAACCAGATCCGAAGGCGTCCGAGTCCAGTGGCGGAGGCGCATCATAGCCTTGCGGGAGTGGGGCAGCAGCAATAGCCACCACCAGAACTGACACGCTGATGAAACACCTCATAGCTTGGAGGAGATGTCAGTGAGATGAACCCGGGACGACGAGTGATGCTTCTGAGATAGAGCTGGTAGTTTATATACGGTGTAACCACGTGCGAGGTCGGTTCACGTTCCCTGGTTACTTATTGCTGTCAGCGGTCACAGAGGTATCGTCATAGCAGCAGGTTAGTACAGGCTGCAAAGGGTATGGGAGAGGTGACGATCTCTCGAAATCGCACGTCCTACTTTGGACCTGGGGCCGCGATCACGATACCGCAGAATGATAGCGCACATTAAACGATAATAGACTGCCTTGAACCGAGCCTGTGGTAGACCCGGAGACGACAGAGTGAAGTGCGCATCATGATGCCTAAAATGACCTGAGCGAAAGGTGCGTACCTCTAACGGATGAGAGCGCATCAATCACACCGACGGAATGACCTTTGATAAAAAGACACTCAATTGCTAATTGGACAGCTATGCACGAGAAAACACGACTCCATTGCTGAACAAGATGCCCTGTATCGGCCCTTACGCCACGTCCCTTGCTTGCTGGCGACTCATCTTTCCTGTCTTTCTTATTTGATATAACCGGATGCCACATAAGCCGGATTAAAGTAACTCTTTCTTTAACGTAGCATATCTCTAGCGGATGGCACTTTGCCCCTGCTAAAGATGGGAAAAAAGATTTAAAAAATGAAAAAAGATGCCCTGTGGCACAAAGTAAGTGATCCACTGCTGAAAAGGTCCATGTTCCGGAATATGTCACCTTTTTGAAGGGCGTCCCTGTGACTGAGCGCGGGTTGGTTGGTTACTAGGACTTCAGGGCGCATCGACTACATTGGTGATGTAGCGCCCAAAGCGCGGGCAGCCTGTTGCCGAAAGTTCGCCCACATATAGAACTAGACATGGCGTTGCTGAAAAAAACGTTTCTGTGACAGACGACGCGTGGGGAGGCACTAAATTCTGAAAGTTAGCCGATTTTCACTAAAACACATCTCACGCCGGAACTAAAGCACCCAGCCTCATGAAACCTCCACCATGGGAATTCTAATCGAAGGCTCTACCTGCACGCAAAATCTCGTGACTCTATCTCATAAAACATGCATGAAAAATAGTTTTTAGTATTTTAATACCTGTGCCACAAAAGTTACTGAGCCTTTTTCTACCCATAAATATGCTCCAATCCCAACGAAAAGTACACCATTCGACTCTCCGTACATATATATGTCCGACTCAACAACTTTCATGACCGAGAGTTGACCTCCAAGTTACCGAAAGCCTATCTAAGGAGTCTGTTCAGGACCATGGGCTCTTAGACTGAGCTTTGATTTGATGCTTAGTCAACTCTGTAATTTCCATGCTTGCATTTAGTGCATTCAGCAGCGACAGATAAGTCACGCCCCACTCCCAAACAGCCTGTTTTGGAGTAAAATTTGTCTTCAATCACAATTTATGGATACACTGGTAGAATTGTACGGCGGTTGCTCTAACCTCATACATTGGTACCAAGCTTTCAAAATCTAGGGAGTTTGAAAAGTTGGGAGAATTCGCTTTTAGTTTTCACTATGAAATAACTAAACACCAAAGTTCTGGACGCGCCAAGTGCATGCAATTTGCAAGGCTTTTTTGAATTGGTCCCAAGTCCAAAACCTGGATTGGTCGGACAATATTAGGTATCTTTGGCTTTGGTTTTGGGCTCAAGATGTTGTGTATTTTCCTCATCTAGTAGGAAGGTAGATCTAGTAGACCAAACCAAGGAGGTTTGGAAGGGAAAGTGGAATTATTTGTGGGCCATCTCTAAATGTGGTCAAATGTGACTAAATTTGATAATGCCAGTGGACAAATCCAGAATGCTTAGGGGTGTTCTTTTACAGCAACACTGCACATCTATTTTTATGTACGGGAATCCAAACACCTAAAGACAAATATTAGTTGGCATACTGTTACCTGTTTGGTCACTTGGTATATGAACCAATGCATTTTAAAGCTATATAGTAAATTTATAGTTTTAGTTCAGGCAATACAAATTGCCAGGATTTTCCATAAATCCCTCTCCATAGTGTGCTATGCTTGTGTAGAATGGACAAACATAACCACACATTTATTAGGTAATATTGACGACAGTTCATACAAGAACATGTTTGTGTCAGAAGTATTCATGGAAAATCCAATTTAATGTAAAACTACGTTGTTAAAAGCTTGTTATACGTCTACCAAGTTTGCTTTATGTTTACCAATGAAGAAAAACAGCATAACTTAACATGACTATGTGCATCGTGGCTTTTAGACAGTTGTGAAGTGCAACTTGTTACTTTAGCAAACACATTATGGCAAATGAATGCAAATGAAAACTAGATAAATATGGGTGATCAACATCAAATACATTCTAACTAAGAAATTAGAGGAAGGATACTGAAGGAACATGCAGACACTATATTTTCTGAACACTTAATATCATGTCCTAGATATTTCCGCTCACTTACTTGTATTGCTGATCTTTTCCACTGCAGGCAAATACTACTTGCACATATAAGCAATCCTACTATGCCATGCTGTGCATAGCATACTATGCTATGCCTACCCTTTCTGATATTGTTTGGGGTGCTTAAGCTTCTTGAATCTGAAGTATAACAATACATGTTCCTGTTGAATATTTTATCATTTGTTGCTTTCATCAGCTGTCTTAAAGCAGCACAAACAAAATGGTGATTGTTTTACCATTAACTGATTTGTTGATGTTTGCTTTTTAGTTGCATGGGTCAAAATGTGATACAACTTTAGCGACAAAATGGGACATTATTTCCTGTACTATTTGTACGCTGTTCGTCTGATGTGGGGTACAAGCATGTGTGTTTACTTATATGCCTTTGATGGGCGTTGTTCCCATGTCAAAAGACAATATTTATTACACTTTATCCAAAATGCGGTTTTGTATGCAAATTTTTTCAACATTTATATTTATTTCTCTGGATCCTGTACTGAGCTAAAGGTGTTTTGGCTTTAGCTTATAACAGTTTACATCATGGTTCGCTTCATGAAGTCATACAACCTTACATTTTCAGCGATGCCCTAGTCTACATTTTCAGCGATCCATGTCGTATTTTGCTACTGAAAGCAGTGCTTGTGGAACGGGGGCTTGCATCGGTAGGTACCTCTTGTTGAGGGGGCCTCTCAAGTGCAAGGGCCTCTGGTGCTTGGTCTGCAAGGTGCCTGAGCCTCTGAGGTTGTTCAAGTGAGTGTAACCTCTCAGCCACTCTTCTCTGCCGACCACGGTTTGATGCCCAATCCTGCGCCTGTGGCATCGGAGCCCTACGGCATGCTCTCTTGCACTTGCCATCCAGCATCTCCAACGGCGCCATATACTGGCGACATGATTGAGCTTAAATGATGGGGAGACATTTGTGAGGCGTCTTGGGATAGAGTCTTTGGTTTGCATACGCACCTGTTCAATCACCAAGTCCTGGAGTGTGGTGAGTCTTGTGTTGCTTGTTCGTGGGCGGCGAATGTTCCGCACAAGGAACAGGGCCTCGGCCCCATTAAACCTGATCTGTTCTTACGTGTCCGACAATACATTTTGTTATTGCATCTTTGGAGCTCATCGGCTGCATACGTTCTGACAATACATAGTCACATAGCTTTAGATAATATATTACGTAGAGCACGTCCACAACAAAGGCTTCGCAATCCACATAGCACACGATACACCACATAAACGAACAGCCGTCTCTCGGCAGCATCTCTCGGCAGCATTTCCTCATGTGCATGAACAAGTCTCCACTTGACAGCAGCCCCCCCTCCTTAGCGAATGCCGGTGTCAGTAGATGATACTAGCATGCGCACCCAGTAGGCTGATATCGCTGTACACCGACTCTAATACCTGTGACCAACGCCGAGCCCATCCCGGTCCAGGCCGGCGGCCGCGGTGACTGGGAACGGTGAGCCGAGCCGGCCAGTGCCACGGGGAGGCTGTGTCAGGCCGGCGCCGAGCCGGGACGACCGCGCCGCCCCCGGTCCACCCGGCTGGCCGGCCAGCGGGAACTGAGCCTCGCCTTCGTACGTCACGGTAGCCTGGAAGCCGCTGTCGCCCTCCACAATGTACGTCACCACCTGGGTACGGCCGTCCGGCAGCAGCACGTGGTACTCGCCCCGCGTCACCACGCCGTCACTCTCCTCGGCGTGGCCGTAGTCGTTGCCGTACTCGGGCTCGTCCACTGCCCAGCTGAAGCTGTAGGGCATGCCGGGTCGGCCGAGCACGTCGTCCAGCACGGGGTCGGGACGTAGTGCTCCCCGCCGGTCAAACAAGGGTCTGTTACCACCCAGAAGGCCGCCACGGGGCCTGTTGAAAGGCCCTCCACGTGGCTGGTCCCGACGATTACCCGCCAGCGACGGCGGCAGGTCGGATCGACCTGCCAGGCCAGAACCCGATCCGAAGGCGTCCGAGTCCAGTGGCGGAGGCGCACCATAGTCTTCGGGGGCTGGGGCGGCGGCAGCAGCCACCACCAGAACAGACACGCTGACGAAACACCTCATGGCTGGGAGAAGACGTCAGTCGGATGAACCCAGGACGAGGAGTGACTCCCCTGAGGTGGGTGGGCGGCTTATAAGCGATGCGACCCAGCGCAGGTTCGGCCACCGCCTCCACCATGCAGCCACCGTCTGGAGGTCGCGCCTGCAGCGTCAACGTGGGGGCGATTCCCAGGCCGGTTCGGTTACGGCAATAGTGCCGGGCAGGTGATCTCACGGCGAGCATTTTCAGAACCGGCGCCGACGAATTGGAGTCAAGGGTGGGGAAGATTGGTGGGAGACTGGGTCACAGCTTCGAAGGTGCAGGGAGGTTCAATTTTGGTGCCGGTGGCCACGTAGTCGGCCGGGATACCTCTGGCAGCAAGCCGGATGGTCGCGAGTTCGATTCCCGGCTGGTGCTGGGGTAGCTTCTCGACGAGTGAGCGCGACGCCGTGAGGAAATGATGAACTGAAAGGGAGCTGTCGATACGACTGCATGCAGTGGGTGCGATGTAAAAACTGCCAAAATCACTCACTGTGAAATAAGTCTTGAGAAGGACAACGTGCAATGAAGCACCGTAATTGCCCCGTATGATAGCATTTAAAAAGAAATAATCCATAGTGCTTGCTGGGTGACATCAAGAGAGAGGGTTCTATGCTAAGTAGTTTTTGCTAATGTGATCCACGATTTCATCGCCCGATTTGCGAGTTCCAATTCAGCGGCAGAATTTTGGCGGAGCTTAACGTGTCGTTCATGCACCGACACGACCGAACAGGTCCCGCGTCCCCGACCTGATCGGACGAGTTGCTGACCAACTCTTCCAGCCGCGGGTGGGGGCTATGTCAGCGTGTGAACGACTCGAAGAAGTCTCGCCAGGTTTAGGGGGACCAATGAAGGTTGGCGCTCGAGCCAATTGAGCTCTCGTTTCAGTAAACGTTCTTTGAAATCGAGCTTTTTCACTAAATTTTGATGGTTGCCCTGATGGAATTCACGTATTCACCAATCCCTTGTGTATGGGTGCAATTAATTTATTATGTACTTGAACTTGGCAATTGCTTTATTCAGGATGGCACTCATGATGCTGCTGAACAGTAGCTGGAAGATATAGAACATTCTTATTGGATGGGCTGATGGATAGGGTAGGGCGATCCGGAGAAGCACTCGCACTTACGCCAGTGTCGTGTCTGCCGGATTAGCACGAGAATTAGTCACTCCGAGAAAGCGAATGACCGTGCGATTGTTTGCCAGCTTACATTTTATTTTACCCATGATATTGTGTTACCTTTATATGCGTGTCTTTGTGAATGTGCGCTTATGTCTACATTGTATTAATGCATTATATAAATTTGCAACACATCGTAGTGTCATCCGATACTAATCTAGGATTTTATGCACCAATGTGTAAAATTAGACTTCGCCGACGTTATTCATGACGCCATCGAATACTCACCTAGTAGACATAAGCTGATTTAACCAGTGTAGATGGTTTAAACCATGATGTTAACCTTTTACTACCACACAGCGGTATATACGTACTATTTCCGATGTCAAATAAAGCACCTGAACCATAAGGTGGCCGTAGGTTAGGTGAGGATGGGTTAGGTTAGGTAAAGCATGGTCATAAGCGGGCCTCCTCGAAATCGTAGGACACGTAAATCAATGATACGGATATGCGACCCGATGAGTGAAACTAACTGGACAAAAGAACATCGATAAAAAATATAGGCCTATGGGTCTTTAAACATACACAATCGTTTGTTGCTGCAATTATTATTTATACATTTGCGTGGCCAAAAGCATCCAAGTTCACCTATGGTGCAAATGAATTGCATCTCATAATTAATACGCACTTCAAGTTGCATTCTGCTACGCTAGGTTTGACCGAATTGTACACCCCAGACCTAGAAGTTGATGTCAAATTGCTGCCATGCACGCATGTAAGGTGAGGTGAGGTGAGATGGTGTGCCGTGGGGTGAGGCGAGGTGAAATGAGATACCAGGTGACATGACATGACATGACATGACATGACATGACATGACATGACATGGCGAGCTGAGCTGAGCTGAGCTGAGCTGAGCTGAGCTGAGCTGAGCTGAGCTGAGCTGAGCTGAGCTGAGCTGAGCTGAGCTGAGCTGAGCTGAGCTGAGCTGAGCTGAGATGAGCTGAGCTGAGCTGAGCTGAGCTGAGTTGAGTTGAGTTGAGTTGAATTGAGTTGAAGTGTAGTAAGATGAGATAGGGTGAAACGAGGTAGGGTAAGGTGAGGTAGGATAAAGTGATGTGAGGTGGCGTGAGGAGAGGTTAGATGAGATGTTATTAGGTGACGTGAGATGAGTCCCAGAAAAGATAGCGTATTGGTGGAGACGTGAGGGCGCACTTGAAATTCGAATATATGGTGTAAAACAATTGAACAGTTGAACCTTGGTACGGCTGACACGACCAGCAGTAAGTTTTCCGCCGGATGTTCGGTACTTTTTGATGATCCACGTTTTCCCAGCACAGTAGCTTCCGCTAGACGCGTCGGCATCATGTGAAATTTTGCCGTGAACTTCAACCGCATCTTGCAGGGCTCGTGCACTATTTCCGGCGCATTGGATTTTTACGAAGGTCGTTGGAGAGCAATCATTCCACTCCCTTCACACGCCAGTATCGCAGTCGTGTGAAGGTTGTGATGCCACGCGGTGTCAGCAGCACAGATCTGCCGCGGCCGGACATACCGAGCGGCTGCTCTCGCAGCGCCCGACTAGCGGGTGGACCGTGAGCGCGCACGGCGGTCTGGTGCCGCCGAGTCGCGGAGGCCCCGGTCGAGTGCATTCTCGACTAGCGGGTGGGCCGCGCGCACCGCACGGCAGTCGTGCGCGTTTCCTCATTTCAAGCAGAAAGGCATCAGACTTGAGAAATTGTACAACACTCCTATGGCATTACACGAAAAATCGACCCGAAACCCTTCCGCTCTGCCATCCCAAATCCGTGGTGTTGCTTTTCCAGTGGACATCATAATTTCCGGCTAACCATCCCTCATTGAATTAAACGAAATGCGTCGCCTCAGTGAAAACGAATTGTCGACAATGCCAATTACTACGCTTCCAAAACGAAAATCGAAAATATCTGGATAATTAAGCCAAACACCTCCGAGCGTAATTTCGTTCAGTTAGTCTATCGGTGAAAGTATTAACTACCATTGCGAAACTCATCCAAAGGCGACATCGAATCAATCGCCATCCTCACCACCAACAAACAGGTCGGATCAGAAACCAGCCTGTGAACTTGGATTGCCGCCAACGCTAAAGTTGCCGACAGGTTTTCACATTTGGAACGATAAGCAATGTGCATTGCATGGTTTCGGCTACCATTAGTGCTGAGTTGGACAGATTCCTTAACATTTTTCCAGTTTCACATTACACCCATGGGCGTTGCATGAAGGTAATGCACATACAACCACCAGTATCCCCTACACAATTTTGCTGTGACGAGCCGATGCTGCTTGGTATTGATCAAAGGCGGAACTCTTTTGATATATATTTTGCGGGCCTCGAGCGCCCCCCCCCCCAGCCCAAATCATTCCCAGTCTCAACCCTATGACCTGTAGGCAAGCAATTGATCAAATTGAGGTTAACTGCTTGAGCCCCTCTCACTAACATTTTTTTTAAATCCACCCCTATAAATTAATTTCCACAATCCTAAAGAGTAGATCGTTGGCCCGTTCCGGTCATAGCTATTTCGGAAAAAGCCTAAGAGGAGGACAATTTCACTCCCCATTTCCAGTGCGCGTGCTATTTATTAGGGCACTGCCACTGATTACGGTGGATTTCATCTCAGTCATGCACCATTCCCCACCAAAATATGCCATCAACAGATACGAGCCCGAAATCAATATGGGTATCCACCCATCGAATGCCGTTATCTGTCGGCAGATGGGAGGAAGCCACGCTTCCGAATAGTCCTGTCTAAATGTTGTTCCTGGGCAAGCACCTTTGAGTCAAGTGATGGAGGTGAAATATTTCCTATCTCCTGCGACTATATGCATTAATGTAGCTTCTTATTCTATCCTTCAAATCATATGCAATTGCATCGCTAGAAAAGCAGCTATACGATTATCTGTTACATTTTCAGTGGCTTCACCTCCCAAATGACGGCATAATATCAATGAAAAGGAATTTGGTTTTGCATTGATGGATTGGTGGTTAATCGATCTCCCGTATGTTGGGCCGGACGAGTTGCACAATGCATCACTTTGTTGTTATTGGGGTTTAGGGGCGCATCAATTGCCTAGGTTACACAGCGCCCCAATGCATCACTTTAAACTATATTCGACATTTCACACGAGCGTGTCCATGCACAAAGGGGTACCTCACTTGTATTACTGCCTTGTATGAATATTTAGTATGGAATTTTTACGTGTATATAGGGTGCAAAATGTACCTATAGGAATGTAGTATCTTCGAAAATAATTGCCGTCTTGAAAATCAATTAATTTCCTCTAAAATTTCCTCTAAACGTCTTCATTTGTTTGTTTGTTATTTGGGCTTTAGGGCGCGTCGACAACTATGGTCATATTGCGCCCATAACTAAAACGTCTTCATGTATTCCGGTTTCCACAATATCTCGCTTGGTGAACCTACGGGTGCGCTGGACAGCAAATGTTCGTGCTTCACGCATATCGATCCCAACTTAATTGTTCCTTCGCTCACCTCATTTACCACATGAATTCCGGTTGTACGTCCCGCTAATGCACCCGAGTCATTCTGAGATAATATACAGACGTACGTGACGGAAGTTAGGACATTTGTGTGACATTTTTACATTTGTATTGTTTCTCGCATCACTGAAGCTGAGCAAGAACTGTGCAGTGTTCGTCTACGTGGCGACGGCATCGGTAGGTAAACACGCGTCGTGCTCGAAGCCGGTGCCAAGTGCGTGAATATCCGAAAAGGAATATATTTTCTGATCGCTGTTTCTCGAACTTCCTTTTGCGGCCCGACATATTGATTCGACCCACATTCAAGAGCATATTTCCCAGCTTGGTTAGACGTACCAAACATTCCGTTCATGTATTGAACCGAATTACTGCACGTGCGTGCTACCTCGTCATTCCCTCACAACTGTTTGTGAGTGCTGTGGTGCTCTTCTCGCATATATTATTATCGGGGCGAAAACTGAGACGATTGTGCGTCCTGCCCACGTGAGAACTCTACATAACTCTACATCAGCTCCCTTCATCACGTTCTCCATGACGATTCTGAGGCTATTTTACAGAGGATACACTTCTGGCTATTTGGTTTCTTGGCTCAAGAACTGTGGGTGGTTGGGCGCTGTATGAGCGATGCAGTCGATGCGCTCCAAAACTCCAATAACCAACCGACGGCCTGTGGCCATTTAGAGCTCCGCCCCTAGAAACAACGCAATTACCAATTCCATCCATACAGCAATCCCCGGTGTTTAAATTTATAAGTCACGAGGAGCGTAACTGACAGCTGTGCAATGACAAGCATGCAATCGTAATCTGTTCAACTTTGATGATTACGAGTGTTTTTTTATCATGAGTACTTTATATCATGGCGCTGCAGGGGGAGGGCTTAGATTATTAGCATAGCATGCCATTGGTATGCTGTGGAGCTACATGGTTACATAGTGTACGAAGAACGCGATCGTTTTAGTCTCCACGAAAGTTGACTTGACTTGACGTGAACCTGGATTAAAAACTGAAACTACTCCCATGGTCGCTCCCAATAATGCCTGTCCAGTAGGTCACAACCGTACGCAATGCATCATTGACGTCGCAGTTAACTTGCTGTCAGTTCATTCCAAGCCACGAATGACGTCGATAATCACCTTCAGATATTTTAATACCTCATTATCAGGTCATCCAGTCGCGACCCACTACAGTGACAGCCCAAAGAACGAACGCAGGCAGGTGGGTGCACCAGCGCGGCCAATTCTCGGCAGCTGGCAAATACTGCCGACATGATACGTAATTACATGACATGATAGCATTCGATGAGCAACATCGCCGCGTTGACGCACGTGCTCGCAAAGCGAACTACATGGGCAAGCAGCGCTCAATGGTGGTCGGGGTTACTCACCTTGAAGACCACCTTCACCCAAATTCGCTGTTTGACTGCGCTTCTCAACACAAACACTGGGCGTGGGATCTTCGGTCTGATAAAACCGTGCAATTCCCATTGTATTTTATAATTCCGGTAAGGCTATCGATTTAACATAGCCATACTCGCACCACAACACGTACATCGCACGCACGCATCCATATCCAAGCGCAAACTGGCGCTAGAGACGCCGGAAGCGCCTGGGAGATTATGTCACGTGACCTGTGCACGGACCAATGAAGGGCTAACATAAAGTCAACTACGGAGGACACCGCGTGTTCCTTCGATTGCGCGTTATCCCATGGTGCTTCGTTATCCAAAATATTCATCTGCTGGTGCTAAGCTGCGCAACATTCCGTAAGATAGTAGGTCTACACAGATGTCTGATGGAAATTGTACATATGACGCTTATTGCGTGGTAAGGTACCTACTGCTCAAACGGTGCAATGTGCCCTGAACAGCAACATATCATTTCGTCCACTGAGGCCTGGGACAGGAGCGGATACAGGGGGAGCACTGGAGAGATGTCCCCTCTCCATGAAAAAGTGGCGTCCCTGTGAGCGGGAAAAGGAGCCCCTCTATGGAGGCTTGAGTGCACCCCCTACCCTACCCTGCTTCTTTGAGCAGATCTTTCAGCCCAAGACGCCCCTCTCAGAGGAAAACAGACCTCTTCAGTATGCTCGGGTGCAACCGCCCCCCACCCCCTGCTCGCGCTCAACGGATTTTCAACCGAAGGCGTCGTTCCAGGGATTAACAGTGGTGCCCCTTAGTGGAAGTTGTGTTCCTACAGATTAGTGCCCCACCGCCCTCCCCTCCATGCAAATTCCTTGATCTGTCCCTGGCCTAGGATGTTTTGGAACTTCCAGGATTCTTTCCCTGCTTTTGCAAAAAAGAAGTGCACTCCTGTAATTTTGGAAAGGTCCTGCTGTTTTAGGGAATCACTATCTTCGAATTAGTAATTCGGACAATAGACTGCCGACAGTGCTCGAGCAACGATTGGTATTGCTTTAATAATCATTGCACAAGCCCAGATATACATACATACATATATACATATTATATATATATATGCTTACATACATATGCACACATGCGTGTATCTTCTTTACCCAGTATGCCTCTCAACTCCTCATCACCTGTGTCCCGTCCGCAGGGGTACCTGTGCGTGTTCAGTCTGCAGGGCTTCGACCGAGTGGAGGACTTTGTCGGACTACAGTCGGACCAGTTGTGCGAGCTTGGCATGGACGATGCCGACCACCGACGTCGCCTACTGGCGGCTGCCCGCGCCCTGGAGGTCATCGGCTCAGGTCAGGGTCGATGGATCAGTAGGTGTCGGTTAGTCGCACCCTTTTGGCCGCGTCGACCCGTCACTAGTTAATCAATGCGACCGAGCCGGTTGTGCTGGGAGTGCGGTCGCTGTCTGCGGGTCGTCCTGGCTGTCGCCACTCGCTGTCTGCACTTGTTGGCTACTCTTAAGTGCATTGCTTCTGGTGAATGGTGCACTTTATCGCGTGTGGCATCCCTAAGCGGTGGCATAAAATCAACGGGCAGCTGTTGACCTACAAAAAATGGAATGAATGGGCTGACATTCCACTAATGGTATGCTATGTAGTTCGCTGGTTCGTTTGTTTTTATGCCCCACATGGTGTTGTTTCTCACGTTGAAGTCGTCACCATCAAGCGGAGGCAACCAGAGCGCACTGGTATTAGAAACTGCTCTATTCGCTCGCTGCTTTCATCCACATGCTTTCATTCCTTCGCTCTTGGAGACCCGGAGTTGGTTGTAACACAAAGTGGTTATCAATCGTGAATCAGTCCGACCAAGGCTAGTCCGAGTGAATTGCATGTGGAACCAGGGCCAGCTATGTACGTGGTCGAGTGGTGAACTGTCCCAGCCTGCCCTCTGACGGCAGTGGTGTCTGAGTCTGAGAAGAATGACAGTAATATATTGATGTTATAAATTATTAGATATTAATAAAAATAAATATGTATATTAAATATGATAAGTGCCGCACTT
The DNA here is from genome assembly GCA_034440615.1 of Ashinkailepas kermadecensis. Taxonomy (NCBI): domain Eukaryota; kingdom Metazoa; phylum Arthropoda; class Thecostraca; family Neolepadidae; genus Ashinkailepas; species Ashinkailepas kermadecensis. Next base: position 134,226 of record JAOTOM010005047.1, on the reverse strand, counting down.
ATCATATTTATTTAGGAAGGTGCCAATTGTTGCATCCGGAGGGAGTTAGTTTAGGGGCTTGCCGGACCATAGAGGTTATTTGCGCCACCTTTAAAGGGAGTGGGTTTTGAAAGAAAGCAAAAAGCAAGATGTGCTTTGCAATCGTCTACCGAATATTCCATGTTGGGATGAGTGGTCAATGCTAAGGCTTGCTTTATCAGTCCGTCTGCTTGCTCGTTTCCTGAAATGTTGACGTGGCCCGGAATGCAGAGAAAAGAAAAGTTGTTTATGTTGCTGGCCACGGCTTGCTTGATTCGATCAATGACTGACTGTGGGCAGTCGTGTATGTTGTTGACTGAAGAACTGATTTTGAAACTGAACAGACTGCGTTTCTCGTTTTGCACCTCTTTGGAATGGAAAAAGCGGCCAGAATGGCAAGTGCTTCAGCGTTGTAGATGGAAAAGTTATCCGATAAACGTTTGGAAAGCCGAAGTCCTGGTGCAGTGAGGCTGATGCCTACGTTGACCTCGTGTTTGGACCCTTCGGTGAATACGAGTGTGTTGTGATAATTTAGATTGGGGAATTTGTTGAAGGTGCCGAAAATTTCTGCCAATCCTTTGGAACGAAAAAGATAACCGTTTAGTATTTCTTATAATAAAGTTGGGGTCACAAATCGGCCAAGGCCATGCGATATCGGGCAAACTGTGGTGCTGCGGCTACAAACGGCCATGTCTTTTTGCAGCCGCAAGATCTGAAATACTAAATTATCCACTCACGGTTGTTTCTGAAGTACTATACAATGTACTGCTAACATGTTGCTAAGTGTTGCAACGAGCAGTGATGTCCTTTATACACTGTGCATGGAATCTGGGATGTCGTTAGCAGGCATTCCGCGTACCAGCAATATCGCCTTTTGTCACCTCACGACCAGCACTGCCGAAGCCAGTGAAGTAAATGGAAGAAACGTTCCGTAGCAATAATGTTGCATTTTTATGCCGACGCGATGCCCCTGCTCACACCCGAGGGCGCAGTTGACATAATATTTTAATCCAGGATAGCTAGGATACGTCATAAGTTCGATGTCGAGTCTTCATTGGACAAGATGATCGGGGTTCATATTTTCCGACGTTAACAATTTCCGACATTCATGACTTCCAAATAGGAAGTTCACTTTCAAAAATTGGAAGTCAACTTCCAAAGCAGCCAGGATAGGAGGCCTCCATATTTTGCAAAGTTCATAAGTTCCAACTTGGAAGTTAATTTCCAAATTGGTAGTTAATTTCCAAAACTTGGAAGTTAGCTGCCAAATCCGAAGTTAACTTCCAATAATTGGTGTTTATCTTCCAAAATTTGGAGGTTAGCTTCCATAAGTCGGAAGGTTATGTGAGATTAGGTTAACTTAGGTTTTGTTAGGTTTGGTGCGGCTCCTATCCGGGCTACTTTGGAAGTTAGCTTCCAATTTTTCAAGTTAACCTCCAATTTTGAAGCTGACTTCCTAGTTTATTTTTTTTAATTTTTTAAATTTTTTTTTTTTTTTTTTTTTAGGATTTTTTTTTTTTTTTTTTTTTTTTTTCCCTTCAATTCCCCCCTCCCTTTTTTTTTTTTTCTTTTTTTTTTTTTTTTTTTATTTTTTTTTTTTCTCCCCTCAATTTTTTCCTTTTCCCCACTTTTCTTTTCTTCCGGGGAAGTAACTGACGCTCACATATTTTTTCGGAGTCTTATCTATCACTGTTTGAACCAAGTTTCTACTGGTCTGTTGTTAGGCTTTGAAACGTAAAGCCAAAGCCGCCGTCAACCCCAAACTGTTCCACTGTTCCCAGTGCCAAACACTTGACACACCTAGACCGGCAACTTCTGAAAAAGATCCTGAACTTGGTCTGTTTTCTTACCGCAGATTCTGCAGACGATTTGGAGGAGGAGGACACGTGCTGTGACTACAGCCAGCCTCTTCTGTCCGAGTTAATTCGAGACACGGAGTGCTTCGACCTGTGGAAACTCTCCGACGTCTTGGACAGTCAGAACGTCGATGGCTCGGTCTTCCCAAAGCACGAGCTGAGCCGGGAACCGTCTCGCAGCGCTGCACACCCAGACCGCAGATCATCCGACAGTAGACCACCCGGGCAACCAAGGTCGACCAGCACCGACCAGCAAGTGACACCGGTGGCGTATGAGCAGTGCGAAGCACACGTGGCTGAAGGGACCTCGGTCGATGTCTCGAAGGAGCTTATTGGATCGATGCAATCTAACGCTGTTGCGAAACCACCCGCTGATTGCCGATCTCTTGCAGCCTCGGAGGTATCGGCTGCATGCATCAGACCAAAGCTATCTGGTTTCGGTCAGTCCACAATGGAGTCAAATCAGTCTGCAGGGGAGTCAGGCCAGGCTACAGTGGTGCCTGGTCACTCAACAGTAAAGCCCGCACAGATCGTGGTGCCTTGTGAACCTGAAGCAGAGTCCGGGAAGTGCCCTGTGATTAGTCAGTCCACAGTGACTCCGGATAAACACCTGAAGCTCGAGCTCAGTAAGGAGGGGCCGGAACAGATCCCTGAATACGATTACTTGCCTGTGGGACCAGGACAATCTTCCCTCTCCGATACGTCTCAGCTAGCTACCGAACACTCCCACGAGGTTGAGCAATCTCCAGCATTACCAGTACAATCAGTGTCTGGGCGGTCTTCAGCAACACCCAAACGGTCCCCAGAGTGCGGTACTGTTTCGGATCCAAGTGGATGCTCAGCTTCAGCAGTTCTCCCTTCTAGTGACACTGTGCATCTATGTGAGTCCACAGCACCTGGAATAGTCAAGGATGAGAAGCACAGTGAACCAGCAGTCACACAGACGGAGCCACTTGACTCTCCCTCCATTACACTCCTGCCACACGAAAACACAAAACCGATGGCGGAGGTGCATACTCCCATCTCACATGACTCAACAAAGATGAATGGAGCTCCATGTTATGCGCTCTGCGAAGAGATGAGCGCTCCAACCAATGCTGCATCACGGAACAGTCCTCCAGTGGAGACAAACCGTTGCTCAGTTGCGGATTTCAACGATTTTCTTGTCGATGAGCCAATCGGAAATTCCACAAGGGAGCAAACCTCTTCTTCAGTAAAACCGGATGGTGCCCGCTCAGCAAAGTCAGAAGCTGGCCCATCCCGAGAGGGAATTAGCATAGTCTCATGGAACGAGCTTGATTCTTCATCCGTGAAAGCGACAGCTTCCTCAGAAAAGAAGAACGATGTCAGCACCATAGAAGAAATACATTCACAATCTGAAAAGGTACAAGATGCATGGTCTATAATATCAAGCGGCGGTTCTTCAGTAAAATTGATAGTTGCTTCCCTGGGGAAGACAGGCTGTGCTACCCCAGTGAAGCCGTGCGTGCCATCCCAGCCGGATGTACATCATGCTGCAAAGGTAGCAACAGATGCCACACCGTCAATGACCTTGGTGCCTGCTCGATCAGTCAACCCAAACGTTCGTCTCTCATCGGAAACAACTTCATATCCTTCAGTGGATACAGGCACTGCTTCTTCAAAAACGTCGAGCACCACTCCTTCAGTAAAAGCAATTGTTGCCACGTTTGGAATGAAAAATGTTACCTCCCCAGTGAAAATAAGAAAAGTTTATGTGGTAAAAGAAAACCTAACTACACCATTGGCATTCGGAGCTTTTCACGTAGTGAACATGCAAGCAAAAAGACCCTCATCGCCAGATATTGAGTCCGTCTCCTCCGAGAAGACGGAAGCTGTTCGCTCAGCGAATAATAACGCTCCATCGGTGAAGACGAAAAACGTAGCATCATTGCACGCAAACACACTTCCTCGGGTTAAGGGGGGTACAATCTCCATGGTAAATATGGACACTGGTCCCTGTGTAAAGACACGTGATGCCCCCTTGATAATGGCAAGTGTATCCCCCTGGGCGAAGATGAACGTTTCTTCCGATGGAGACATCGCCGCTCTTCCTTCGGTGGGAACAATCAGTGTTCCTGCAGTGAATGCAAGCACATCTACTTCAGTGAAGGCAAGTACCGTGGCTCTGGAAGTAGGAGGTCGTGGTTCCCCAGAAATAACAAACCATCCCTGTTCAGTGAACGCACCTGTAGCTCACATTTTGGAGGGCGGAGTTGATCGGGCAATATCGAAAAACACCGACCTCGCAGTGGACAAAACCGGTTCGTCTGTGGTGGATGCGACGATGGAAACTTATGTGGACAAGACCGCTGCTGCTTCGCACGCGCCCGGTGACCCGGCATCCCCACTGCACACGGTCAAAGTCAGAACGGCGGCTATGGATGGCAAAGGGGTCAGCTTTGTGCTGAGGACAAGTTCCCCAGACCGGCAGGGTTCGCTGGAGTCAGAGCGCGCCTTCCATGCCGCTCGCAGTGTGTTCGAGGCCAGCTGTCGGTAGACACTCGGCGGTCAGTACGTGACGCGAGACGCTTGCGCTACTGACTACCAATGTAGACATCGACGACACTGCCAGGTGTAATGCAACCGGATTGATCTGCGCACTGGTGCGCGCAAAGTGCAGCCGTGGTCTCCAGCATAAATGGCATCACCAACGTAGTACCTACTTGAGGATTGAGGACGAACATAAATGGCTGACATATCAGCATGCGTTCATGCAGTACATACGTTAACCAGTTCAGCAATTCTGTTCTCCCAGTAGCTGTGTGTGACGTGCCTGATGCATGTGCATAGGTCTGCTGTTGGATTGCTAAATGCGTATCTTGCCTAGTGCATATGGTGCATATGAAAATGATCGGTATTGGTATATGCACCTTACTGCTTTGCACTGGGTACAGACGCAAACATATCCATGGGAACTGTTTATGTCCTTACATGCATATAGAGATCGTCATACTTGTGTAGATATGCACAAGGCTATCGATTCTGACATCTTGAACTTCGCAATGTTTGTGATGTTTCGTGGTGATGTCTAACGTCCATGCTGTTATTACGTGCATGGATGTGCGGTGTATCTCAGTTCAACGAGGAGGAATTTGGTCCGATTACAATATTCATTGAAGCCCATGTAACCAATAAAGCTGCTGTGAAGGAATGCAGGCATGTAAGACTATTTGCATTTATGAATCGAATGCAATTCGGCACATTTAGCTTTTTTAAAGCTGCACAACGCGTGATGACATTCAGGGTGCTGATGACGAATGCGGAAGATCTTATCAACCTGAACGATTATTGGCATATCAGTGCATCACTTAGCTGGAACAATTAATGCCTGACACCGTTCAAGTCTGCTGCAGGCCGAATCATTTCTACCATATAGTGCACTTGAAAATGCGTCGGGATCGGTATTGAATAAGCACCTCGGTGACCACATATCCCGGCCTCGTAGTGACCTGGGCGACATAATGCATTGGCATATAACAGAAAAGTCAGATGTATTGTCATTGGCTGGTGTTGTACCGCCAAATCATGCTGCTTTCTCACACGAAAACTAGCCGGCAGGAACCCAGTTCCATCACAGCACTGCTACTTCGTATGCTTACAAGTGATTTGTTCCACCAATCCACAAATCAAGAATTTCGGTGATCCTGTCTGAAATGCTCAAATACTATCTGAGTCGGGAACATGTCGATCAATAGTAAAATAAATGCGCAGCTGATATCCAAGCCGACAAAGAAACTCAAACCTGACCAATTTCAGCATGCACCCCTGGTTCTGAAAGATTTCACAGTGCTTGTGGATTCCAACTGCGAGTGTTGATATCTGGCAGAACTGACATGCATGGGACATACAGCAAAACGGCCGTGTCTTTGAAAGCGCTATTCTAAGTACACAACACAGATATTTTCTTTCCATACAGTCTTTCTATACAGTTACTGGGACTCTGTTTCACGAATTCAGCTTCGGAATCTGGCTCTGAAACCGCGTGGTGCGTATTCCCCGAAGAAAAGAAACACATTTTCATGCCCTCTTGACAACCATTGAACTCCCTGGATGGTCTCACTATAATTCGATTCATCACCGCCAGATGTCGCACCAGTCGAGTGCCCTGCCCGGCTGTACTGCCAGCCCTGATGTGATCAATGGCCTTCAGATAACCCTTCCTGGTCTTGTGATACTCCTTAACCGCCGGCACATCCCGTTTGTGCTGGCAACTCGCAGTGGGCGCGTCGCATCTGCCGCACTTGAAGCGCTCCTGCTCACTCAGCTGATTGTGCAGCGGCCAGTCGTCCAAGCACGGTTGACAGCGACAGGCGAAATAGTACTGCTTCCTCAGTACCTCCTGCCGCTCCGGCCGCTCCATGACCGCGTAGTGGTAGCCGTAGTTGTCGAGCAGCTCCTCACCCTTCCTCACCGGTCGTATGACGCGCACCACACACGCGCTGGCGTGGCTGACCCTCAGCACGTTCGGGTCGCACGAGTGGTTCAGCATGCTGCAGGTGGGGTAGACGGCGGCGCCGATCTCCTCCATGGTGGCGCTCCGGCCTCGCGTCACCTGCTCGGATATCTCGTGCGCGTTGCAGGGGAGCGACTGCAGGTAGTGCAGCAGGCCGGCGGCCAGCTCGCCCAGCACCTCCGCCCGGGACATGCTGCCGCAGTCGGACCGACCAGCCTGCTGCAGCCGGACGGGCGGCGCCGGCACCTCCGACATCTCCGACGCGGACCCCACCGCCGGCGGGTCGGCCGACCGGCCGTCGGCGCCGACGCGCCCCCTGACCAGCAGCCGCGCCAGACAGACGGCCATGGCGGCGCGCCGGAACAGGTCGGCCACGGAGCGACGCTCGGCGTGGCCGACCAGGCCGTGCGCCGCCGCCAGCGGGCCGCTCACCACGTTGTTGTTGCAGCTGGCGAGGCGCGCCTGGCGCAGCTGGCGCGGCCCGCTGGCCACGACCAGCCGCAGCGCCAGCAGCGCCATCGGACCCACGTCCAGCGCCACCACGCTGTCCAGCAGAGCGCACTCGGCGCGGTGGGCGGCCGCCGCCGCCGCCGAACAGCGCGCGCCGCAGAAGCGCACCTGGTGGCGCACATGACGCAGCGCGTCACATATCCGGGTACATCGCACCATGTATAACGACATGTCGCACCATGTATCAGGACACATGACGCCACATAGCATGTCACATCACATATTAGGACACATCACACCACGTATTGCGACACATCGCACCACATAGCAGGACACATCACACTACATATCGGGACACATCACACCGCACATCAGGACACATCACATCACACATCATATCGCATCGGGACACGCCATATCACACATCACAGCGCATCACGTCACGCGTCAGGGCACATCATATCACAGATGAAGGCACACTGCGTCACACAGTAGAATCCATCATGCCAGTATTGATCAGACAAAGGAAGTATTTGCTAATTTGCTGCTGCATGGTACCAAATTCTTCCCATTAGAAGCTACCCTTGCCCGTCACCAGCAATTGTTCTCTCGTGAACCATTGACTTGCCCTTGGGACCACCATTGCTGCGCTCCGGCACTAAATCAAACCGCACGACACAAAACATCACACATCCGGACCAGCGACATCACACACCATGGCACATCGCCACCAACTCCGGCGGTTCGACAGAGCACCCGGTGGAATGTGCGTCTATTGTTGCGAGATTCCGCGACACAGACATGAAGTACTAGTGCTATTGGAAATGTAATCATCCGACTCGAGCCCAGGCCCTGTACGGTAGCCCAGGGTCTTGCAATGTTGGCGGCATCGAACTGTCAATAACTGCGTTAGTGGACGTTGTGTGAAGTTGCCAGGATAGCAACACTATTGTCTATTTGTTACGTCGTAACACCTGCGGGCTGCAGGAGGGACGTAACAATTACACAGGATGAAGTTCATTTGATGCAATGATATGCAAGTCGCGACTATAAATTGCACTGCACTACACGGTCTACACCCAGTTTTGTAGTAATCGGCACACGGCGGTTCATCACACACCGTCAGAGAGCTGCAGCATTTTCCAGCCTTGGACACGTACCGAGCAGCCTGCGGGGCACGACACCACCGTCTGCAGCCGACAGCAACAGTGGTAGCAGTGCGTCGACCACGACTCGGGCAGTACGGTCCAGCAGAACGCCGGCTCCACGATCACAACATCGCCTGCAGCATTGGCCGGCCCGGGTCAGCCCGCCAGTAGCGGCAGCAGATGCGCGGCTGATCGCTGGCAGAGCAGAACACGTTACAGTGGGTGGTCGGCAGTGCGAGGCGGTTTCGGAATGGCGGCGACGGCCTCGCAGAGCACGGCTGACACTGCTGCTCAGCAGTCAACAACCAGAGCAGAGTGTTTCTCTGTCCTGTTCAGTCGTCAGCATGTCAGTGATTGGGTACGGTGAGAAGCTGTGGATGAAGAAAGTGGAGAGGAATGCATCGGCTCTACAGGCGCGATAGCAGTCACAATAATCAGCTGATCACGACACTAACACCACGCATATTTGTTCGGCTGCAAAGGTGTCGAAGCAAGAGGCACCCTCAATAAATCCAGCACGAGCAAAGAACAGCAGCAGGCAGGAAACATCAACCGGTGCAGAATAAGTATATGTGTGTGGGGGGGGGGAAGACTGGTAAGAGCAATAACAGTGGGGTCGGGTGTGTGGGTGGGTGGGTGGGTGGGAGGGGGGGGGGGCAACCTAAAATCGGGGTTCAGTCATGACAGCCACCGCTTCTGCTGGAAAAAAAATGGAATGGTTGCCGGGTTGCGTAGTTCACAATGTCTGTGGGGGAGACAACGCACCAATGAAGCCTTCGAATGCTGCCCGTTGATTGAACTGTTAACGTGAATCTGAAAAATACAGCACAAAACGAAGTCGCTTTCCTGAGAGCATGTAATGTCCACGAATTTCTCCAGCTGGTGCATATGAGTCTGAAAGATTGGTAAAGCGACGGTCAGAGTGGAGTGGGGTGGGATGGGGCTGTGGTGGTGGCGGTGGCGGTGGCGGTGGCGGTGGCGGCGGCGGTGGCGGTGGCGGTGGTGGTGGCGGTGGCGGTGGCGGTGGCGGTGGCGGTGGCGGTGGCGGTGGCGGTGGCGGTGGCGGTGGCGGTGGCGGTGGCGGTGGCGGTGGCGGTGGCGGTGGCGGTGGCGGTGGCGGTGGCGGTGGCGGTGGCGGTGGCGGTGGCGGTGGCGGTGGTGGTGGTGGTGGTGGTGGTCATCGTGGTGCGTAAGGAATGCGTTATTCTGGGGCGCGAAACTTAAGCTGGGGCACGTGATACCTCCGCCGGAACCCTTCATGCCTGGCTGTATTTTCGAACTACAGCCGGGTATCAGCTGGAGCCCGGTTGTAAACGCTTCGCTGCAAACCAAGACGTTCCCGTCAGAGTAATAGACACATAGATGCGATTTTCACGATAAGAGAACAGCACTGTGCAAATGTGTACTACGCTATGCATTCACATATATGCATTTTCCCTATGTTATTACTATATCTAAATAATGTAAAAAATGTAGTTCTAGCTGCTCGCCACTCTTCCATATCAGCGGCTTCATGTGGACTGCTAATATATATACATCAAAACAACAACATAAATATCCATTCGAAATATAGTGAGTGTATGGGGACGTCCAAATTTGGGTAGGGTAAAGTAGCTTTCCTGGTGAAGATTTTGTGTCATGTAAAAGCAGTCCACATGAAGCCTATTGGTTATGGTTTCCGAAAAGTGGACATTTGACCAAATCCATTCATTTTGCATGTATTCAGCGGTTGGAATACTACACGCAGAACGCTTCATATTGCTAATAATATGGTCAGAAGGTAGCATGGAAACAATTTTTCCAGCCCCAAATTGCTAAATTATCACGTCAACATGCCGTACATACCGTAGATGTTCAGAGCACTTCCATTCTATTCCATTGCTGTTTAGGTGACTTAAATACCACTGCTATTAATACTATTTACTACCAGAAGTATGCCAAAGTTAATCTAAACTGGCAATTGCCATCAATGTCATAAGTGAAAAGTTAATCCCACCTAGTTCATTTTAAGGCGCCTAAAGCTGCATGGAACAGGCATTTGAAATGAACTATGTAGTCGACATCTTTGGCATATCCAACAGCTACATTGATTACATTTTCTGCCCGAAATTTCAGATTTTGTGTCTTACAAATTCCAAAATGTCTCGTTTGATCTAGCCAAATTGTTATGTAAGAGGATGGTTTGGGGGGGGGGGGAGATGGCGCCGCCCCATTTGCTGTGCCTTTGTGTAGCACGTATAATGACACCACACGTGGTGTATTTTAACAAGCATGTACAGCAATTGTACACGCTTCATGTACGTCTGTCTGCACTACGTCTATTTTCTGATATGCAGGTGTAACAGTCAATATCCCAATTACTGGGAATATTATCAAAGCAATGCACTTCGAAATGGAGGTAGCGTACGGGAACCAAAACTGCGGTTCAGCAGCTGAGATCAGATCAACATGCTGATTGATTGATTGATTATTTTGGCTTAAGGGCGCGCCGACTACTCGGTCATTTGGCGCCCAGATCAACATGCTGAGAAGATAATTTATCCACGGGTACTAGCGGGCACAGTACTAGCACACGAATGAATTAGTATCCATTCTAGCTACCTGATGCAATATCCATACTTACAGTCCGATCCGTCTACAAAAGGTGTGTTTCTCTCCCCTCCCATCCGATAAAGAAACTGCAGCGCATCTCAGATCGATGCAGATGGGGTCAGTGAGGCTCACCTGGCTGAAGGTCGGTACTGGCCACCAGCATCCTGCCGCGGTCCCCTGAGGTCGCCAGATCAACGGCAGCCGAAGCGTGCTCAATCGCCTTGTGTCGTCCGTGCGAGAATGGCGGCAGCTGCAACGGCATCACCTCATGCAGCCCCGGCGGTATCATCTCTTGCACTTGCGACGGCACCACCTCCTGCAGACTCGGCGGCACCGTCTGCTGCACCTGCGACTGCACCGTCTCCTGCACTTGCGACGGCACCACCTCCTGCAGACTCGGCGGCACCGTCTGCTGCACCTGCGACTGCACCGCCTCCTGCAGCTGTGGCGGCACCGCCTCTTGCAGCCGCGGTGGTAGCGTCTCTTCTGCAGGCCGGTGCACGCTGTCGCGACCGACCGCGCCGCTACCGCAGCCGTTCGGAAAATCTCCACTCTCGCCGTCTGCAAGGTCCCGTACTCGGTCAGTGTTCCCACCGACGCCGCCGTCCTCTCCGACGGATGTGTCGGCGTCGCCGGCGAGCACGCCACGCACTCGCTCCGCCGCGCTGCGACCGATGAGCACATCGAGACGCGTCAGAAGCTGGCGACGCTGCTGCCCGTCCAGCTTGGAGTCCCGCGCCGCGCGCAGCGCGCAGCAGAACGCCGCCTCAGCTGCGAGACGGTCGCCCAGCCGGAGGCGCGTCTCGCCCAGCCGCTGGTAGAGCTTGCAGCGCAGCTCGGCCGGGTAGTGGAGGCGCAGCGCCAGCGCGATGTCACGCCGACACGCCTCGAGCCGGTCGAGCTGGTACAGCGCCGCCGACCGGTTGGCGAGCGCCAGACTCAGGTGGGTGGACGGCGTCGGCTCCTCGGCGGGCTGCGGCGCGCTCAGCACCGCCTCCGTGTACATGTCCAGCGCGCCGCTGTAGTCGCCCTGTCGGAACAGCCGGTTGCCGGCGCTCCGCATTTGCTCGGACACGGCTGCAGACTTGACCTGGCCACTGGCGCCGCTGGGGGTCTGGTCGATGCGGCTGCTCTCGTTGGCGAACGCGCCCTGCTGGTCCAGTTCGCAGGCGACCTGACCCAGTACGTCGGCCTCGGGGAGGCTCTGCACGAACTGGACTCGCTCAATGTCAGTGGTGAGCCGGGTGAACTTGTCAGTCACCTCCTGGACGCGACCCTGGTCCACCAGCGTCGTGTACAGTTTCTTCAGCAGAGTCTCAAAGTCAGGTGATGATGCCATGCCGCCGGCCGGTGTCCGGTGGAACGTTTACCAGAGAAAGTACCGGAGCAAATTCTGTAAGACACAATTATGATCCATACAGCACGCATTGAACGGCTCAACACAGCGTCCACTAATTCGTGTGCAGAAATTTAAGAAGCATTGCCAACTTTGTCTCATTATGTTGCCGTTAGTGCTTGACATTTATTCTAACTGGCGATCAATTTCCTTTTTTAAATGAAAATAATATTCGCAATCCTAGGGAAAGTCCAATCACATAAGAGCCATTATATGCCACGCGATTTTCTCATAGAGCAAATAATAATTCAATTGGTCATGCGTGTGACATACAGATCGCGATGATAAGTCCGCTACTTATTGCGTCTGCAGTAACCAGGAACTTCTGTCCTTGCAATAAAGCAACTACATACATCTTCCAGTAGCCTACAGATCATTAAACTACTTCAAAAATTATTGTTCTCAATGACCTAATTGCACACCAAACGAGTTACCAGCTATAGCACAACTCGTCCCGTTACCTGACAGTCACCACACAAAAATTGACACTGTTGAGAGTAGCACGAAGCACGCGTCGAAGCACCGAGAGTACCTCGCACCTGAGCGATCAACTCGTAGAGCCGCCGCCAGCCGAGTCGTCGCGTCGACGGGGCCTACGCGTCTCTGTCTGCCACCCGATCCCGGCCGCTGAATACCGCCGCCGGCTATTTTCAGCTGCGGCGCCACCCCTGGCGCCTCTGCCGACTGCCTGGCCTGCTCGCAGGCGCACCTCTCTCCAGCTGGTGAGCCAATATGACCATGCCGTTCCTAACATGGCACATGGGGAACGGCACGGGTCGAACCGTGCAAATTCCGGCCAGCCAGTGAGCAAACTCTTAGTTGTCTAGATGCACCACGACTCAACGCGATACCCCGATTCTTCGCCATGCGCATTGATGTGTTTTCGTGTCCAACAGAAGGGCAAAATTACCATGCGACCTTGCGTATCATTCAACCTGGACATTGCGTATCATTCAACCTGGACCTTGCGTTTCAAACGTAGAAATGGAGACCCAGGAATATACATTATATATATATATATATATACCACAAAGAAATAACCATGCATACATGCATCGTATATACATGTGTGCGTGGAAGGGGTTTATGTGTGTGTTGATGGGGGTGTATGTGTCCGCGTGTAAGTGCTTGTTTTTTAGTGTGGCTGATTTAGTGGTGAAGTGCATAGCACCAGAATGTGTTACTTGGAGCACTGAACGGCCGAGGGGTTAAGAGATGGTCTATATAACTGCAGAACTCCTGGACTGCGTGCACAGGATCGGGGATCGTACCTTTCAGGAAGAAATTCTGTACCAACCGCAACGACGGTCTCGTGGCGGCCCATGGAGATACTACAGCCTTATTGCCTTCAATACCGGCGGAGTAGCATGCATTTCACGACTATGTACAGCCAATTTGGACAGATCTCGGAAGTCGTGTCTCCGGTCTTGGCAGAAGCGCGTTTAAAATCGTTTTGCTGCAATCGAAGTTGGCGACCCTCTCGCCTAAACTGAACTCATCTGCTGAATATCTCGCACGTATCCCACATTATAAGGCTATGCTAAGTAAAATAGCGTAGGAGGCACCACGTGTGTTTCCAACTCCAATACCGTCCCTGTCTTTGGCAGCGGTTGACATTTGACCACTCGGTGTTTGACGGATTGTGCCACTATATTTGGCGGCGACCCTCAACTGCACTTGCTGTCCTCGTGCCCAGGCCCCAGTGTCCGAGCCTGACAGGCGTGACCGTTCTCATGCACATGACGCACCACAAACTTGAAAAATGAATCGATATTAGGCTGTCAGTATACCAATGGATAACCCGCAAAGCAAGTGAGACCTCGAAATGGATCTTAAAACACCCGCTGCACTGTTCTCCAAGCAATTCGGGACTCCCTCCTTCCTTGACAGGCTCCATTTCCGCGCTTCACATGAAGCAAGAAGGATACGCTGAGGAAGGAGCTGAAGCCAATGTTCGTGTAACTGAGAAACATTTAGAAATAAAAATAATAAGCGAAGTTTAAATAATAGAATATAAATATATAATAATATAAATACAAATAATAAGCGAAGGAGCATGCATGCACACACCGCACTCGACAGTGAACATATGCTTCTAGCAATTCATGCGGTGGAGCTGACGCAGCGTATTCTCGAACTAAATAAGCAACTCTATTGTGTACACATATGTCAAAATGCGTTCTCTTTTTCATCAGAATAGTAAAAACCGCTGATAAGTTGTGCGTTCTCATAGCACATCCCAGACTGAGGGAATCGCTAACAATTTCAATTGGTACACTTTTCAGTCAGGTTTTCTCAATAATACTTTTGTGATTTCACAAAATGATATGCGCCTTGCAGTGTAATCGAAAAGTCTGCGGTGTGCAAAGTTTCATTCATTTGGAATATTGAAAACAAGATTGAGCACACGCAGTAACCAAAGCGCTTTATTCGGTGTCATAACACCGACACCGGGTGGGGTGTGTCACAGTCGCGATAGGTTACTGTTGAGCTAATTGTTGCCGTCCATGGCTATCTCCGGAACAGTTATTTACGACGACAGCCATACATCATCTGGTGAATAACTTTGGACAGATGACAGCAAACTCAGAGTTATTTTCCATCAGTCTACCATATTACGGCCAGATTCGTTTTGACCTGAATCTATATAAAAAAATGGCGCGCGGATTCCGCCCCACCTCGAAGATACCGGTACCTATTGACCCGACTTGAAAACTGGATAGCTCAAGCGAATTATTCGGATCTAATCTACACACTTAAAATGACACCATGTGATTTTTTTCCCAATGGCAAAGTCGGAGGACAAACATAGGGAGAAATTGACCGAAACCATCTGGGACTGTGATTGTATTTGTTTTCTTTTTACCAGAGGCGTCGCCAGGAAATTACACTAGATATGATCCCGAGAGGCCTGAGTGGGAAGGCTGCTGCAACCGTTGGCCATTGAGAAAATCTTCTCGCTCCGCCACTGCGTGCGATTTGCTATAATCGTTTGCCCTGAATTCAGTCCTTCCCCTCCTTGATCCACCATTGGCAAAGTGTCACCCTCGTTGCGCCACTGCATGTAGTGATTTGAAAGGGGCATTTCCTGAATAACTCCGGAACATGCTGGATCCGCCATCGGGGACGTCTTCTTGTCCCACAACTGCTTGTGATGCATTGGTACCGTGTGTTCCGAATTCACCCCACCCTCCCAACTTTCCAATGGCAGCGTAAATGTTAGCGCCTTGGGACAACCGGTCACTTACTGTTCATTTTCACCCCCTCTTTGATCCGTTCCTAAAATGACTAGGCTTAAAGTAATCATTTCTGTAGGTAGGCAAGGTATTATGAGCAGGTGAATTCCAAATCATAGTCAACAGCAAAACAATGAACATGTTCAGATGCATATGCTGTTCATAAGTTTTCGCTGAAACCTGTCAGAGGTGCCTCCCAATATTCGCCCCCTCCTTTCTACACAGAGTGGTGAGGCAGACATTCGTCCCTCTCCCTTCTACGGGAATAGGGCTAAGGTCTTGGGAACCGCAAAACTGTTCCATGACAGCGCACGGCAAATTCGGGAAGAGCACCTGCAGAGTAATCGAATTCACACCATTGGAAATAACTTCCGGCTGGTTTACTTACGAGTTTGTAACTTTCAAGGTGCAGGTCAGCGTAGCTGGCAGAACAGGTAACTGCAAATAAATATTTTGCAAGAGTATTTTCCGCTGCTATTACGACAACGCTGGCGGGGTCTGCGTTCCAGATCTGTCGACGTCGACACAGGAAATATTACCGGCACGCTTGGCTGCTGTCCAACTTGGCAGACTCGCCTGACCTCACACCGTCTCCCAGCGGCGGCTGCGGTTGTCACAGCGCCGGCAGAGCCGACAGGTGCCAAATTGCTAATGGCACAGCGCCGCCTCCGCCACTAATCCGCGGTCGTCGCCGAAGCTCATCCAGGAGAACCACTCGACGCGGTCGACCGCACGTCCCCACCAGGGATGCCCCAGACAGCAACGGCAGCAGCGACAGCGCCAGCGGCAATCTCGCATAGGCGACGCCAGGCGGGTCCAGCGGGACTAACATGAGCCAGCAACGAGGAGGGAAGCGGCGCCGCAGCCACCAGCCACCGCCGGTCCGGATCTGAATCCGTTTTGGATTCCTGGACACTACGCCAATTCTGCACGAGATCGTCCCAGCCCACCTCGCTCCGACGCCTGAACTTACCCATCGTGGGGTCGGCCACACAGCGACAGCTGGCCAACCGCTCCAATGTGGTGGATGTGGACCACGTACTGAATCCCCACCTGGAACACCGCACCACTCGCGGCGCGGCGCAGGGCAGACAGCTGTGCACACCAATCGGTCCAGCAGCCTACCTGCGCGGGGTGACCACAATCGCCGCCTCCAGGACCCACTTCGTCCCGGGGAGCTGCGGTAAAATGGACAACCTACCTGCTGCGGCTCCAAGGGCACGTGGAGAGCCACGGTACCGCCTCCATCTGGGATGTCGACGTCTGAGCCAGGACGCATCTGGCAAGGTACCGCAAGAAGTGCCACGACGGCGACTCCTTCACGGACAGCGCTGGCATCCTGCCGCGCATGTTCCCGGCCCGGGCCAGCATGGACACGTTACATTGCACTGTGGTGCCATCGCAGGACATTCGCCTGGAATGTCCTGGGCAGCTTCATCACAATTTGATTTTTTTCGAATTGCGGCTCGACAATTTAACTAACTAAAAGAAGTAGCATATAACTCGGCCGCATTTTGCTCTATTTTGGCCACAATGTATTTAAGTAACTTTGTCCACAGGCTAGCTTTAATTTTGCATGCTGCCTTTATTGGTGGACACTTTGGGCTTATATATTACCTATACTACAGCACAACTGACGGGCGCTATACCACCAATTCCGTCGTTGCATCCTGAAGCCCAAATAACTAACAGCACAACTGGAGCGTGGGTTAGCGCACGGATACCCCATGTTTCCAGCAGAGAAGCAGCTAAGCCCCCCCTCCCCGCTTGGCAACCAGAAATAAACTAGATTAAGCAGGATATTTTCCGATTTTATCCACGCATATCCAAAAATTATTGGGGCCAGAAGCGCGCCAAAAGCGGTATCCGTTTCTTCGCATTTTTTTTTTGGTCGGGCCCCCTTAAGAAAATCCTGGCTGCGCCACTGGTCCCCAGTCCCGGTTCGCTGATGGTTGATATTGCTGATTGTACTAGTATGACGTCAGCCATGATAAGTCATCGATATCAACACAAAGCATCAATCAGCTGCACAGTGCGCTTCTTCCATGAATGACAGATGATGGACCGAAAGCCTACCGACATGTTGAGACAAAATAGCAGAAAAATAGCTAACTGGAATGCGAGCATCTCAGAACAACCTGCACGTCACCATGGCAGCACCCGGACTATCGTTGGAAATGTTATCATGCCCCCGGGACCTTATCAATTGCGTACAACAGTTATGAGACGGGCCCGTGATCCGTTGTCAGAGAGTGTACGCACCTGGCCGACGCGCCGACGCAGGCGCAATCAGCGAAAACTGAGAAGAGGCGTGTCGGGGGTGGGAGTGCGGGTTGACTGTGCTGTGATAATGGAGGTGAATGGTGGAACGGCGGCTACTATGGCCGTCAACAACATTGACTTCGAAACCTTATACAAGAAACTGTGCGCAGACTTGGCCGAGCAAGGCCAGGCGACAGATCTCACCAAGGAGTTCAACTCTATGACCGCCGATGAATCCCGCGTGCGCTTCCTGCTGTCGCTGAACGTAGTCTGCGCGCCATCTTTTGAGTCACATCCGAAGCTGAAGTGCGCCGAGGTGAGCAGCCGCCTGCGAGCTGAGGGCAACACTGCGTACAGTCAACGCGGCCAGGAGGCGGCGGCGCTGGAGCTGTATACCCAGGCGGTGCTGGCCGCGCCCGTCGACGGCGACCCGACCACCTCTCTGGCGCTGGCGCTGGCCAACCGGTCGGCGGTGCTGCTGAGCCTGGGCCACCTCGGCCCGTGCGTGGCGGACATGAGTCGCGCGCTGGGGCACGGCTACCCGCCGCGGCTTCGGCCCAAGCTAGAACAGCGGCTGGAGAAGGTGCGACAGGCGGCGCGAGGTCATCCTCACCCAGAGCTACCCTCCTCGCTGGAGGTCAACAACAACATGGACGGAGACGAAGAGGACAGACTGGTGTCAGGTAGAGTGGGACTTCGAAAACAAACATATGGATAGCGACGCGACCAGGATTTATTAACAGAGAGATAAACTTTAAGCCCAGCATTCCCGAGAACAAAACACATTTGCAGGCAGGGGCTATATTCCATTTTTTCGGGGTCTGATGAAGGAAGAACCCTGTTTTTTTCAACTTAGTTTGCTTCGTGAACTCAAGGGCACCCAGGACTCACTGGACCCAGGACTGACCCAGGTTCCCATTCATAAAAGTAATTGCACTCCGCATGAGATGATTATCTGAATTATTTGATCTGATGATCTGGAGCACGATGAAGTCATGGCTTATCTTAATATGGTAACTGCGAGAACCTCAACAAGGGAAAATATTTGCATGTTGAAGGAGTAGGTGAATTCCGCGCACTTGCGACCATTTTACCGCACTCATCAGATATTTATCCCACGTGCGAATGTTCTAAAAGAAGAGGATTTGTAGCGATTGATTTTTGTATTATCGGATCGACTATCCACATCTCATTCCCCGTTTGAAAAAAAAATATCCAAGCTTGTCTTTTCCTGTTGCCATGACTTATAAGTGTCGCCCAACATACTTTTGCCGTTCAGGTCAAAATTAAGTAAATGAATTGAGAGTAATTATCCATATGGGGGGGGGGACGCTAGGACATCGATGTTTCTCTCCACACAAAATTACTCGTAAAAGGTCCTGCAAGTCGAAAAGGGTTCAGCAGTGAATCAGTGGCACCTGGTTAAATGATGCGAACATCAACACGGTGTGATCTCCAATTGGCAAAAATGCAGTGGAAATACATATTTTCCCTAGCTGTGTACTCTTCCAGTCAAAATTTCTTAATGAGCCCATCGAGGAATATTTAGTTCCATCCCCCTAGCTGTGTAGCCGGTTTAGAATGCATGCAATATAACTAAATGTCGTCAATATGACGAACAGCATTATCTCAGAACCTCATAGCATCAGAACGTAATCATCCACACTGTTATTCATTTGAAGCTTGTTTACGATGTTTTTCGCAAACCGTAAAGCAAAGTAGCAGACAAGTTGGGATGGATGTTGCACACCCATGGATCATACGAACTACACAGCCATAATACGGAACACATGGACTTGTGGGAGGTTTGCAATGAACTACCGCAGGCTCGCCGTGATGCGACACTGGACTGGACTTGGGAGGGTCGCCATGATGCGACACCTGCTGTTCCGCAGGTTCCTTCCGGCCGCTGCCAGCTGCCGAGCTGCCCACCGCCAACGCCACGCTGCCGTCGGCCTCCGCCGCCGTGCTGGTGCGGGAGCTGAGCGGGAGAGGCCGCTGTCTGGTGGCGGCACGCGACATCGAGCCCGGTGAGACAGAGCTCACTGGTGGGATCTCACCGGGATCCGGCCGGAATCTCATCGGGATACGACCGGGATCTCACCGGGATACGGCCGGGATCTCACCGGGATACGACCGGGGTCTCACCGGGATCCGGTCGAGATCTCTGCGAGCACAGCCGCAGTTTGAATGAGATGTTGTCGGGATCTAAACGGTCTGACCTGATCAGGATATCGCCGATATCTGCTAATGGAAACTGACAGCCAGACTGCCGATTTTGAACTGTTCAAGGCCAGCCAGCTGAGAGCGCGCACCCCTCCACCTTTAAGCCAAGTGGTGTCAGTGGTCGATGGCGGCGGAGGATCCCACAACCAGCTGACCAGCAAAGGTATCATCAAGGTCAAGTTGGAATTCTTCACTATGAACTGCGGACTAGACACTCCACTGAAATTCATCATTTGACGGGTGGAATTAATAAATTTCTTGTTAATCTAGTGCATGTTCTTCTTAAGGAGAGGAGGCCGTATCGGTTGCACATTTGATGAAAAAGCATTTATCAGCAGCTGTTGGTGACAACATAGATAGGTATGGTGACATAATGGCAATTATTACTCAGCTCCGGAGCTAGAACCACAAACATCCTACCTACCCAAGGTTTCAGGCCATGGTGACTGGACAGTGAGAGAATGGGCCACATTCTCACTTGTCAATCTATGCTTTTTCTCGAAGCACAATGGTAAGCATAATGCTGACAAATTTTGATCAGCTACGAAATAATAACACACTGTCGTTTAGTATAACATATCACACAAATAGCGTTGTATTTAATAAAGTTAACCGTACATACAGACAGCATGCAAACGTACTTCCAACACATGTTTTGCATTGTTATCACATATTACCCATTGTTGTCGAGACAATATTCCTGATATGAAAGACCAGGCGTGGAATTTCAGCCACATGATATAGCCAGAACACCATGAACACATCAAATGTCCAATGCTTTAAATGACACCAGATCACTCAAATCGGCTTCGTTAAAAAAAACGCTACGGGTGCGGGGGGAGGGATGCGGGTAACATTATTATCTCATGGACATATTCCACGCCTGAAAAATAATGGCAATTGGCAGTAGTCACGATGCAGATAGCAGCTAAAGGCATAGGAAATGTGAGTGCAGATGCATCAAATATAACCAATGACACAAAGCGCCCTGCATTCCTAGTATTTCTTCTATTTTCGATTAGTGCAATTACCAACACGGGTAGCCACCAGTGATTATGTCCTGTTCCACTGATCTTTATATTAAAAGCACCCTGTATCGACACTTCAATTGGTGTCGTACCACTTCCGCTCAGCTCAATTTTTTTGGCATGAAACTGTGTCTACATACAAAAATATCGTTTGTTTAATAGAAGTTAGCGTGGTACCCTTCCAATGTTGTTATTCCACATTTTGTCGACTTTTCTGATAAGGCACCACAAGGCATATGTGAAAAGTTGCACGCACCTCGTGCACAGAGCAAACGTGAAAGTTCTAATCCAGCTTGTGGACTCGCTAACCTCAAAGTTGACATCTGACAAGAGCGTGTTCGTGATGCAGTGCGTTTTTGACCGCTAGTCTGATCCCCCGCTAGTCTAACCCGCCGCATCTGTGGCAGGAGAGGTGCTGGTGGTGGAGCGGCCATACAGTGCAGTGGTGTTGCCGGAGGAGAAGGTGTGCCATTGTCACCATTGCTGCCAATGGTGTCCGGCACCCATCGCTTGTCTTCATTGTACCGAGGTAGGTCAACACAAGCACAACGCCCCTTCTAGCATTATTTATGTATGTATTTCACGATACATGCTCCCCACATACTGTGGCTGTTAT
The DNA here is from genome assembly GCA_034440615.1 of Ashinkailepas kermadecensis. Classification (NCBI taxonomy): domain Eukaryota; kingdom Metazoa; phylum Arthropoda; class Thecostraca; family Neolepadidae; genus Ashinkailepas; species Ashinkailepas kermadecensis. The sequence goes on along the minus strand of JAOTOM010005047.1, from coordinate 112,924 downwards.
GGACAGTCTGGGTATAACTCACAAATATTTACAAAGAAAGGATAGATTTGTGATCAATAGTGGGAGCAGATGCGCAACAAACATTCATACATCAACATAATACAATACCCATATCACTATCTGCACTGCACACACCGTGCTTGCAACACGAGCTATAAACGAGTAGTTTATAGAAGTGATAGGAGAGCGATGGCCTAAAAGTGAGTTCATAGTGTACACCCATCCATTGTTTAAGTTTTTTTGTGTGACTAGTGTTGTTCGCGGAGATAAGCTAGTGCATGTTTCTTGAAGTTAGACAGCCTTGATGTTTTTGTTTCAGTAGGAAGTTTGTTATAGTGGAAGACAGACGAGTAGAGAAATCTCCTGCGCCCCGCCTCTCTGTGTATGGCTGGCAGGTGCAGGTGGTCGTCTGCACACGTATGATGGTTTCGCAGGGTAGAGTTTGCAGTGATTTGACCGGCAACGTGCGTTGGCTCACCCGTCAGAATGATCTTGTGGAGCAAAGTAAGGCTGTGAAATAGATACAGATCAGCTGCGGTGAGTAGACCCAACTCGTTACGGACATCAGAAATATGATCAAATTTCCGTATACCTGACACGACTCTAGTGGCGAAGTTAATGATCTTGTCTAGTCTGTGGATATTTGCTGCCGACCCGTTTCAGTAAACAGATATGCAATAGCGGATATTGGATATAACCAAGCTATTGACTATAGTGAAGAGGGTACTGATGGGCGGATGGTGACGCAGATGGCTCAGGGCCAGAAGGAATCCAGTGCACTTGCGGACCACAACAGCTACATGGGAATCCCACGACATGTGGCGATCAAATGTCACCCCAAGGTTCCTACACGAATGACTCTCATCTATCACGGCGTTCCTAAAGCACACTCGTATCGGGGTAGTATTGCGAAGATTTTGACGCGATCCGAACGTGAGAAGCTGAGTTTTGATCGGGTTTACCTTCAAACCGTTATCCAGGAAGTAATCGTAGAAGAGTTGGTTCAGACATGTCTCCATCTGACTTATCAGATTTGGAAGATCAGATTTGCGACCGGAGATGAGGACCTGGGTGTCGTCTGCGAACTGAGTGACGTGTGCTACCGAGACGTATACACTGAGGTCGTTCGAAAAGATGCAATAGAGGAGTGGACCTAGTGATGAGCCTTGAAAAACACCTATGTTGTTTGGGAGAAAGGAGGGGAGATGCCTGTTTCCGCGTTGATCTGTGATGTTGACAGCCTGCGTGTGACCTCCCAGATACGCCCTAAACCAGTCAGTATCGATTCCATGGAGTTCTAGTTTAGTGAGCAGTTTGGTGTGGTCTATTACGTCGAAGCATTTACTGAGGTCCAGAATGCAAAGGAGAGCTACTTCCGAACGGTCCATTGCTGCTAGTATTTTGTCCGTAACTGAGATGAGAGGGGTGGCCGTAGAGTGGCGTGGTCTGAAGCCGTGCTGAGTTTGGGCCAGTAGGTGGTTTGAGTTCAAGTAGTGATAACGTTGTTTCTGCGCTACCCTCTCAGTGATGTTGGCGATAACCAGAACCAATGAGATGGGCCTAAAATTAGAGGGATCCGAGGGATCTCCTGAATTGTGAATGGGAGTTACTATTGACTGTTTCCAGGTGGAGGGGATATCAGCTGTAGTCAGGCATGTGTTTATAGTGTCGAGCAGCACTTCTCCGATAAAAAGAACATATATTTGATAACCTTAATACAGATCCCGTCGGGTCCGCAAGCACCTGTGCTTCTCATGTCCATGACAATTTTGGCTAGCTGTTCGAGGGATATGGGTGATACTTTATAGGAGCTGGTAGAGACGCGCGATAGCCGGCAACTGGGAGGTGTGTGTTCAGGCATGTTTGCCTGGCGTTTGACCTCTGCTGATACTTTAGGTGCGACACTAACAAAGTATTGATTTAGCTGTTCAGGTAGGACCTGAGGTTTAACAATGTGAGAGCCTTTTTGGTGTCGATAATGGGCTTGATAGTACGCCACGCAGCTGATGGGTTTTTCTGAGCTATATTTCCGCTAATCTCGTCCCTACAGTCAACTCTAATAGCTGAGCGAACTTGTCTGTTAAGTACTTTGTATGTTTTTCTATCTTGCAAGTGCAAACCTACATTTCGCCTATGCATGAGCTGTTTGGTAGCCTCGCTAACATGTGGTGCTGTTGGGGTCCGAATTTTGATGTTTCTGAGTGGCAGGTGCTCGTCGAGAATAGGTGTCAGCAATCTCAGCAGGGTGTCCCATTTGCCAATTACTGAGATGCGACCAGTGACCTGGACCCAGTCGATCTCACCAAGGTCAAGGGTCAGCTCCGAGGTATCCACTCGTCCGAAAGAACGTGACTTTATCACGGTGTTAACTGAGGTAGGCCTGTTTACTTTAATCGAACATATGATATATGTGAGGACTATAGTAGGGGTGTGCTTCGACTCGATAGGTGGGGTGCTCCTGCATTTGGTCAATTCCAGCATTACCAAATCCGATGTTCCTGATTCTTGGAAGCACTCCCTCGTCCATCCCATCTTCAAGTCCGGTGATCCCTGTAACCCTTCCAATTTCCGTCCTATCTCCATCGTCCCAGTCATTGCGAAAATTGTAGAGCGTGCCGTCCACCAGCAACTCTACAATTATCTGTCCGATAACCACCTCCTCTCCCAATCAGCACGGCTTCCGTCCTCGTCACTCAACGGAAACCGCTCTGACCTCCATATCTGACCAGATCCTATCCGCATGTGACCATGGAGAGGTGTCCCTTCTCTGCCTGCTGGATTTGAGCAAATGCTTTGATGTGATAGATCACTCAAAACTCCTGTCAAAATTAAGTCTCCACAGCATCGATACTTCCTGGTTTTCGGCTTATCTTCAGAACCACACCCAGAGTGTCAGCCTTACTGACAGTCTGGGTGTCGTCCAAAATCTGCCCCGTTGCCCAACAGCATCGGCGTTTTTCAAGGATCATCTCTCGGACCTCTCCTCTACTGTGTCTTCGCCAACGACCTCAGCCTGTTCGCCGAAGGCGCAGTGGTTATTCAATACGCCGACGACACCCAAATTTTGGTCAGTGGTAAGAAATCTGAAATTCAAAATGTCGTCACTCATATGGAAACAGTTCTGGCCTCCCTCGACATCTGGTTTCGAGCAAATGGACTGAAAATTAACGTAACTAAGACACAGCTGATGATGTTGGGCAGCCCACAAAATCTGCGTGCCTTACCGGATATCACAGTTAAATTTCGCGATCACGATCTACCCACCATTTCGGAATGCAAAAATCTCGGTCTAATTTTCGATCGCTCGCTCAGCTGGGACTCGCACGTCTCAGAATTGACTCGGCGTTGTTTTGGAGTTCTGGGTGGTCTATCGCATCTGAGAGGACACCTTCCACCTGCCGTCATCTCCGCGCTGGTCGATGCTCTGGTCTTCTCGCAGATCCGCTACTGTATTTCTGTGTATGGTAACGGAGCCAAAAAGAACTTATCTCGCATTCAAAAAATTATAAACTACTCGGCAAAGGTAATTTTCGGCCGCAAAAAGTTTGACCATGTTTCGGATCTGCTGAGGAGGCTGGGCTGGCTCAGCCCGGAGAACCTGGCCAGATACCACACCCTTTGCCTCACGCACAAGGTGCGTCGTCATGGTGAGCCAGAGTCACTGGCTCACGATCTCACCACCATGGCGGAGATTCGTGACCGGACCACCCGTCAAGACCATTACTTGCATGTCCCCCGGTCCCGCACCGAGATGGGGAAGAGACGTTTTAGCTCCAGAGCGCCTCTTATGTACAACTCACTGCCACCTGAGCTGACGCGACTTCCCGTGTCCATCTTTGGTCGCCACCTACGGCGGTACCTGTTTGACGTGCCGCCCGTGCCGGACTGATTTACTGCTCGACTTGCTGACGTTTATGACCACTGGTTTGACTGTTCTGTGAGTTTGACCTTTTATGCTGTGTTGTTTTATCCATTTGACGCGATGTCATAATAGCCACGAGTCAATTGTGGAGGACATCAATAAAAAGTCTGTCTGTCTGTCTGTCTAGTAGCAGAAACTCACTCTGGTTCTGCCGACAGAGATGGGCGAGATTGTTATGATGACATCCAATAATGAGCCTGTGGCGAATGTAGGTCGCTACACTGTCACGGTAAGTGAATAGTTGCTTAAGAACTCAAGCAGGTGTGTTTTACTGGGGCTATTAGCCGTGTCGAGGAGGTTACAATTTAGATCACCTGCGAAGTAGAAAGTGCCGGTATAGTTCAGGGTCGCCAATTGAACCTGTCTTTCGAGCTCAGCGAAGTCGTCATTTAAGGCAGGAATAGTGTTACGAGGAGGCCGATAGATTGCCGCCAGAATGGAATTTTTGTTGTTGTCATGTTGTCATGGCAGCAAGAACAACTCATTTTTCCTTTCTTAGCTTTGATTATCGCTGCTGGTTGCCGTTGATGCCAGGTACTTCTCTACATAAAATCTTGTCCGTGATGACTCGTCTGAGTCAATGACTACTACCGTCTTTTCAGACAGCTCTGCGGTGTGCTTCTAACAACCACGGGCTCCTACTGGCCTGAAACAGAGCCAGAGGGAGAATACTTGTGCCATAGCGCCTGTGCTGTGCAGCAAAATGTCCTCCTCTTAAACATTCGCTCATTGCGGTGTATCTTTTAGCCCCAAAAAATGTGGGCGAACCTCCAGAAAATGTCAGGACATTTTCGTATATCAGCTCTCTCCGAAGAACTTACTTTTGGCGACCCAGAAGCCCTAGCCGCTCCCATCAGAGCTGTGCTGACTGCGCCACTGTCACCGATTCTTCTCGTGTGCCAGGTGCGGTTCTGCAGCGGCCGCTGTCGCTCGGCGGCCTGGGTGCAGTACCACGGCGTCGAGTGCGTCATCTACGGCGACCTGGTGGCGCTGGACGCCGGCCAGATGGCGCTGCTGGCTGTGCGCACGGTGGTCGTCGCCGGCTGGACGCGGCTGCAGGAGGCGGGGACGACGGCGGCGGCGGCGGCCGGCGCGCCGGCCCAGGCCGCCTACCGCTCCGACGACTACCGGCGCGTGCGCGAGCTGGTCAGCAACGTCGCCGCGCGGCCGGCCGGCGACCTGTTCAAGCGGTCGCTGATGGCCGTGCTGCTGGGCCGCCTGTTGGAGCGGTCGCGACTGCTACCGACCGCGCCGAGCGCGGCCGACCAGCGGCGCGAGCGGCTGGTGCGGCTGTCGGCCGAGCTGCTGCGCCACCTGCAGGCGCTGCCGTGCAACGCGCACGAGGTGTCGGAGCAGGCGCTGCCCGACGGCGGCGTGGCGGGCGCCACCACGCGGCAGACGGGCGCCGCGCTGCTGCCGCTGCTCAGCCTCATCAACCACGCGTGCGATCCGAACGTGTTCCGCTGCTACCACGGCACGACGGCCGTGCTGCGCGCGCTGCGGCCGGTCGCCGCCGGCGGCGAGCTGCTCGACAACTACGGCTACCACTACGCGCTGATGGCGCGCGCCGAGCGGCGCCGCGGCCTGGCGCGCCAGTACTTCTTCCGGTGCGGGTGCGGCGCCTGCGCGGCGGACCTGCCGCTCTACGACCGGATCCCGGGCGGGCGTCCGCGCGCCGTCTGTGCGGCTTGCGCCGGCGATGTCGCCACGTGCGGCCACGTGGCCGACGTGGCCGCGTACGTGGCGAAGGTGGCCGCCGCCGCGGAGGAGCTGGAGAAAGCAGTCGGTGTCGTTCTGGAGGGGAGGAGCTGTGATGTCAGAGGGCAGGTCGGCCGCCTGATCGGCTTCCTGGAAAGGCGCGTGGCACTTCCGTGGAGAGGGCTCAACGATGCACAGGAGGTGTTCAAAATGTGCTTTCTTGTTGATGGTAATGTCTGCCCTGGTGGGAAATAGGCCCTGGTGATGTCTGCCCGGATGGATGACAGGCGCTGGTGATGTCTGCCTTGATGTATACTAGTCGCTGATGATGTCTGCCCTGCTGTATAATAGTCGCTGGTGATGTATGCCCTGCTGTATAATAGTCGCTGGTGATGTCTGCCCTGATGCATCACTGCCGCTGAGGCCGGCGCTACATTGGCGACAACGTTAGAATACTACTATCGTTTTCGCGAGTCTTCGTATTTACTTGTTGCAATGCAGTAATGCTAATTGATGTCGGATCGCAGTAATACACAATTTGCCGGGAAATATGTACGGATTATGGTGTAAATACACAAAGATTGATATCATAAGGCAAGTATTAATGTGTTAGTTTGCCTGTGGCCAGTCAAAGGTATTCACAACATTATGCTGTGAATCATTTCGAATTTTTAAAGTTTATTCATGAAATTTGCTGATGAAGTTACCTGAATGAGTACATGCTCATGCCGTGATGTCGGGAAGATGTCCTTGACAATAGTGTTGACTGTATGTTCTGCCCCGCTTTGTTGTAGATTACATACATGCTTAGAAATGTAGCTCTCAATAACTTTCTTGAATATGCAATCGTATTTTCGAGGTCATGCTACGAGCAACCAGGCGCTTTGTAAGAAATACTTCAGTTTGTCTGAGCGAAAAAAAAAGCTACGCAACGTATGCGAGCATTTTTTTTAATACAGCAAGGCACAGGCAGCTAACGTTGCTTTTGGCGAACGCCCATATATATAATATCCAAATAGGTATAACAGGGACGGACCTGTCACATGGACGTCAACGCTACGCCTGGCTCCATCGTCCACATATCACCGCTCACTACGTCATCACTGATGACGTCACAGTGCGCTGTGCAGCTGCGTGACGCCTGCGTCACCATCAGGACCAGTGCACACCGCATGGCCGACGATGACTGGTGACGTCATTGCACGCGCGCGACCGAGGTCATCGGCCGGCGCCGACACTGTCCCAATTTCCCAGACAGTCAGAGCACCGCCCACTTTCGCTCTCCGCCGCGGTCTGGAACGTGAGGTGTCCCCCCATTCCCCGGAGCCGATGCTCCGCGGTAATCTTGGCGCGTCTGGCGTGCCAGGCGGAGTGCCCAGCGGTAGTCTTGGCGCGTCTGCGGCCAGCGGTAGTCTTCTGGCGCGCCTGACGTGCCAGGCGGAGTGCCCAGCGGTAGTATTGGCGCGTCTGGTGTGCCAGGCGCAGTGCCCCGTGTGCAGCGCTATCTCCGTCAGGGTGCCAGGGAGTGCCCAGCGGTAGTCTTGGCGCGTCTGGTGTGCCAGGCGGAGTGCCCAGCGGTAGTCTTGGCGCGTCTGGCGTGCCAGGCGGAGTGCCCAGCGGTAGTCTTGGCGCGTCTGGTGTGCCAGGCGGAGTGCTCCGCGGTAGTCTTGGCGCGTCTGGTGTGCCAGGCGCAGTGCCCGCGCTTCTCGTCAGGGTGATGACATGTTGCTGCATGCGTGAACAGCAGCTAAAATGTAGAGCACGGTGGCCGTCCCACCAACTTTGATGATGCTTACAAATTGCGCCGACGCTGTTGCATGAAAAGTAATGATATCGAAACGACTCCCGTGCAGGCAATCTAGCATTGTTCAACATTCGCGCATGGACTCGAATAGCATGCTAACTGAAAGCCAAAGCGGGAGTGAAGGAGTAAGAGGGAGCCCATTCATACACATATATATGCGTATATATATATATATATATATATATATATCTGTGATAAGCATGCTACTGTTAAAAATCGTCATTTTCGTGGTCTACTTACAGTTGTACTTCATATTGAACCTAATCATAAGGTAAGTGCTGAGTTTTCATACGCATCTGAGCGCGGATCAGCCTCGTAGCAAAATTAAGGCAATAGTTAATGAATGAAGCGCCCGAAATGATTACCGTAAAGTCCCACGTTGAACACTATGGGGAGCTAAACATTTGGTGAAAAACCACATAACATCTAACTAAAAAGGTAAGAAGTGCAGATGCTTAGCCCATGCACGCACCGAATTGCAGAGCAGCGACGATTATATTAAGGTAATATTTCATATTGTAATCTTGGTAACTTCAATTTTGTGTGAGAGCATTGCATAGAAGCATATTATCAAGCATACAAACAGACTTTGTGGGAAACTAATGACATGATTTGGACTTAGGCGAGAAGAAATGAGAGCTAAGTTAACCACAGCATGAATATCAAACTTATGAATATGTCCGGCATTTCTGATTCATTAATTCGTTAGCTCAATGTTTGCTTTACAATATCTCTTTCAGGATCTGCCTAGACAGCGTGACGACGGAAAAAGTGACGTCATTGCGAGAATCGGGTGACGAACCCTGCGAGAACTGATGGTGCTACAGCACTGGTCAAGTTAGCCTAAAAGATTCAAGGAAGGGCAATGATGAAAACATGCATGGATCATGCATTCTCAATTTGATAACTGGGCAACTTTGGTTATGCTTTAGAATATATATATATATATATATATATATATAAATAAATATATATATATATATATATATGTGTATGTGTGTGTGTGTGTGCTGTGTGTGTGTGTGTGTGTGGTACATTGTGTTGCAAGTTTAAGCCTGCTTCAGTATCTACGTGTGCATGCCTTCTGTGCATATCTGTGCGCGTGTATGTGAGGACGCCGGTGGGAGGGCGTGGGTGTGCACTGCAGCCTGTGCATTGCATGGGGCACGCGGCTTTGGCCGCATGACATCTTTTATCTTGGCACTAAATCGAGTCGGACGACACCGACTCACCTGCCTCCATTGCCAGTCATAAAGAGATATTGGCTGGATAGCAAAGGCGCAGCCAAGGGGGGAGGGCCTCCCCTTAGCAACCGAAAATACACTAGATCAAACAAGGTCTGATTTGATTAAGGTTTTCGCCACGCCAAACCAAACATTTTCGGCACGTTGCTCTCGTGGGAATCGTTCCCTGTTTCATGACATTTTTTGTCGGGCCCCTGAAGAAAATCCTGGCTGCGCCACTGCTGGAGAGGATTAATCGCAGGAACTTTGTTGCAATAGCCCATGAACGGGATGTATGGCACTACAGGAAACTGCACTGCTGTTTCTTGTGGCCCAGACGACGGCTCGGTGCACTATAAACGCTGGGACACAATACAGGGTGCATTTTCACTGTGCTGTGAATGTTGTTGTAATGCGGTTGGAAAGTTTTCCCACCACTTCGCCTGTCGAAGCTACAGGATACGCTGGCCAATTGCATGGCGAGCCACCATGAACTCCAACCACTCCAGACCCAACAATGCGGCAGCTGACGTTAATCATAAAGAAACCATCATGAGTTGATTCATGTAGCTTTGCCACAGCTGCATGTAACATGCGCAGCAAAATTGGCGCTTGTCTCCTGAAACTGTCTTCATTTCAGATTGGGTTCGGCAAAATGTCACTCGCAAATGCAGGCGCACGAGATGTTCAGCAGGCAACCGATTCACCACGCAATAAAAGGTGCAGTAATGCCGTTTTTTTGGCGTCGTGGCCGATCCAGTGATAGATCAGCAATTCTCGAAGACCATTTTCAGTGCACATTCTTCACCGGAACTTCGACAAGCACTGCTGTTGTGATAACATGCCAAATAAACATGCTCCTTGACATTCGGCCCGGATAATTTAAATTGTATTCTAAAGAAACTGCAATGCTCGCGAATCGGTTCAAGCCATGAAAACCGACAGATATTGTCAGATATTTTGCAAATGTTGGCATATAAGTAGTGCACCAAAACAATTTAGATGACATACTACACTTAAGCTCAGCTTAACTGTGCAGTCGTCGCCGTGATGCTAACATGTATGCAAGCAAAACTATTGTTAAATCGTCCACTGTTCATCATATTGTATGATGTCGGTATCCGAATTGCTGATGAGAGTCAGCGATTCCCACCATACATGCTCTGCTACAGAGCTGGCCCGTGCGTGTAGCGGCAGGGCGGTCCGCTGACGCCCCCAGCACTCACTGGCCGTAACAATGACTCACCGCAGCTGTGCACGGGTGCGTCCACAAACCCTCCCTCCACAAGGCCAGGTGGGATGGACCTTGGCAGACGTCTTGGCTCTGTTGTGTTGAACCGCTCCCACTGGGGAGCGGCAGGATCTCCAGTTAGCGGGAGATATGGAAAGGAGGGAATTTGAGAATGTGAGAGAGTGGAGGGAGTGAGCAGGAGCGAGAGTGAGAGCGAGATAGAGATGGAGGTAGAGGTCGAGATAGAGCTAAAGATAGAGAAAGAGACCGATACAAAGACAAAGACAGAGATAGAGACAGAGACAGAGACAGAGACAGAGACAGAGACAGAGACAGAGACAGAGACAGAGACAGAGACAGAGACAGAGACAGACACAGACACAGACACAGACACAGACACAGACACAGACACAGACACAGACACAGACACAGACACAGACACAGACACAGACACAGAGACAGAGACAGAGACAGAGACAGAGACAGACACAGACACAGACACAGAGACAGAGATAGAGATAGAGCTAGAGATTGAAATATATATAGAGATAGGGTAGGCATAGGGATAGAGGTAGAAATAGCGGTAGAGAGTGTCATAATTAGATAGGGAAGATAGATGAGATTGAGAGGATGTGATTAACGTAGGTTGGATGCGTCTACCGCCTCCTCAACTTTGCCGAAAAACAAATTGTAGATATTACTGTACAGGTAGCCCATTCAGCTCCACAAACATGCACATAAACACACCACTATCTTGCGGCCTTCCTTCATGGTCATTGGGTAGCGAAAACAGTAATTTGTGAAGAAAGTGTAGCAAGACCTGGCTCGTGTCCCTGCCTGCAGCACAACCCTTGTCCAACAGCTGTTTCATTGATGCATTGACAAGGGACCAATTAATGTTTGTCATATCCTGTCCAGTTTGTCCTGGGCGTATCTCATGTCACGACCCAATAGCTAGATCGCCGATAGAGCGTGGCTGCTTTGAGGTTCGACTGACATCTGGTTAAAGCCACTCATACATGGATAGGCGAACCTCTTCAAATTAGTCTATGGCATTAGTTGGGTTCCTTGCATCCCCATACAAGCTCCTACCGTACCTGTGATCTAACCACTTTCTTCAGGATAACATGGCAAAATGCGTGCGGAAATCAACAGCATTCGTGATAATCCTTTGTCACGTTACTTGGCCACACAGGCCTACATAAACACACGCATAAATAGAACACACAAGTGACAGTCTGCTTTCCGCCGTTGTGAAGAACACAAATTAATAAATGGGAGCATTCATAACTTACAAAGGTTCTTTATTCCAAGGATCACAGCCTGTAAAGCTCACAACCTCGAAGGATCTTAACGTCCAAAAAGTAGAATCAAGTCTAAAATGCCAGCACCAGCCAATACAATCCCAGAACAGAACCATTCGGTCTGAATTTCCTGTTTCCTGCCAATGCTACAGGTCAGCCAGCTTGGCAGTTGCAATTTCCGGGGGCGAAACACGAGCCGACTTTCTGATTGGCCGCCGTCCGCCTGGGGGTGGAGCCTTCGGGGTTTGCAGGCCGCAGGTGCGCGGTCCGTGAGCAGGTACAGTGGCGATCGGAAACCAGGCAGTGTGGGTGGGTGCGCCGAATGTCAGAGACAAGATCGGTGTGTCCGTCGTATGCAGCAGGTTGACGTCGACCGGGACTACACGTAGGAGTTGGTGGAACGGTGAGTGCCATCACAATCTCCATCACCCGTCTATCTGTATGCCCAGCATTCCAACATATTGATCTATGTTGAAGATCAGACTGCGAAGTGGGTGTTGCAACTACAAAATATAGTATTGTGATTACAGTGCCTGTAATCGTACGTTAGCCACGCATTGGCATCGTGGTGATGTCGCGGGCCCGTTCTATATGGATACTGATGACGACCATGCTGCTGTCACAACAAAGATACGCGCGTGGGAGAGAAGAAGCTTCTTTGTGCATTAACACGCGCACTGGAGGGGGGCGAAATCCGCCCACCCCTCTGGTTTTTCGCAAATAACTGCAGATTTTACCGGTCGATATACGCGATTTTCCGTGTACCTGCTTAGAAATGAACGGCGCGTTGTTTAAAGTAAGCAAAATGGAAATCGGTCGAAAAATTTTCAAGTTAGCGGCCGCTAAAGTAAAAAAATGTTATAGCGCCAGACCACAAAAATCGGCGCTGATGCGCTTCCAGTATACTGACAAAAGGGAAGTGTTCTAGGCAACACTAGCGACTTGTTTGATGCATATTGATATGCTGTATAGTTTCAAGATCATGTTAGGTCACCAAGGTCAAGTCAGGTCAAGTTCGTGACAGGTTAATGGAACCAAACTTGATCAACTGGAATGTTGCCATAAATGCACTACTGGTTGTCATTTGTACGGTTTGTCATTGTGTTTCCATACTTTCGTCATGTACTTCACTCCCTTCTTCACGAAGCCGATTGCTCCGAGCTGCCCGACGGAGCAGTCGGGCGGGCGGCCGGTTCCGGTAACTGGAACAGGTAACTGACCTGATAAAGTGGTGCTATATAGGTGACCTGAGGTCAAATGTTGGGTCTAGCATCTGCATTACATCATTAGTTATGTCCAAAACATCAATGATGCCCATTTTTGAGCATTTAAACACAATCACAGTGATCCATAACGAGGACAAGCCAAGCCACGCAAAACCGGAAAATTTTGCAAATCCGACCTCATTTGACCTTGAAGATATTGACCTAAGGTCACGAAAATTGCACACAATAGAGTTCACTACCGTGCCCATCCACCCTGCGAATTTCGGTCCTCCAGCTTTACTAGGAGCCGAGATTTTATGGGGGGCGGAATTCGCCCCCCTCCAGTGCGCGTAATTCTCAGAGGCCCCCAGGGCGCGTGTTAAGAATAAATTAAGTATATTCATTCAATTTCGCAGGATACTGTTATATATGGATATACACACATACACACACACACACACACACACACACACACACATATATATATATATATATATATATATATATATATATATATATATATATATATATATATATATATATATATATATATATATATATATATATATATATATATATATATACATGCTTGCTGGAGAGCAGCCCCCGTCTGGCCCAGGTGTCTAAACCACTGGTTGTGTATACAAACGTTGGCCGACGTGCTGCAAGGCTAGAACTATTCATAGACAATACGACTAGAGAAACTGAACTTAACACTAGATGAAGTGTTGCTACAAGAGCTGAGTAACATACATTCATGTCATGTTTGGTAGTCCTAATCCTACGGAGCTTCGATGATGCAAAGCATGTTACGGTGAAACTAAGTCGGTCTGATAACAGTATATGTTGAACATTGAAATAATATGAATGTGCCTGCTTAATCCGTAATTTGCTTGAAGATGGATGACCAGCTCAATTGCCCCTTCAATATGTATATGATGAATTCACCTTCATCTGCATGCATGTTTTCATCATTGCCCCTCCTTGTATAGCTTAAGCTAACTTGGCCAGTACTGTAGCACCATCCAGTACTGTAGCACCATCCAGTACTGTAGCACCATCCAGTACTGTAGCGCCATCCAGTACTGTAGCACCATCCAGTACTGTAGCACCATCCAGTACTGTAGCACCATCCAGTACTGTAGCACCATCCAGTACTGTAGCACCATCCAGTACTGTAGCACCATCCAGTACTGTAGCACCATCCAACACTCACAATGGCGTCACGTTTTCTGTCGTCACGCTGTCTGGGCATGTCTTCAAAGAGTCATTGTAAAGCATACAGTGAACTGACGTATTAATGAATCAGACATTATAGATATGCTCATAGGCTTGACATTCATGCCAGGATTACATTGGGCTTCATTACTGTTCATCTACGTCATTACTGTTCCCAATACTGTGGTACATTACTGTTCCCAATACTGTGGCATTACTCTTCCCAATACTGTGGTACATTACTGTTCCGAATACTGTGGCACATTACTGTTCCCAATACTGTGGTACATTACTGTTCCCAATACTGTGGTACATTACTGTTCCCAATACTGTGGTACATTACCGTTTCGAATCATGTCATTAGTCTCCCGTGACACCTGCTTGATGCTTGAGAATATGCTTTGATGCAATGCCTTCACACCCTCTTCACACCCCTTCACACCCTTTCAGTTCGGTGTTCGAACTGAAATACTGATGTTTTTTTTCTGTCAACACGAATTCGTGCGAAACCAAAAGCGAAAAATGTTCCAAACATGTCACCCTCCGGCAATTGTTTATTGTACTCAGGTGTTCGACCTTCCAACTGAGGAGTAATGTATCGACCGACCGATATATCGCGTGACTGGTGACTGTTGCCGTGCTCCGGCACAAAAACGTTCCGTCCCGAAATGTTGCGCTGCTGCTTTACCGAGTTCTAGCAGAGCCGGCAGGACAGCAGAATGCACGGTTTGACGGTTGCTTGAATAGTAAGGATGTAGGTGAATGATGAATCCGAAGACTGAAGGCGAACAAGTGGGTTAGAAAACCTGTTCCCTACTAAATGGTGTTCTGCGCAAAATGCACATGATGTCCTACGTCTTGGTGCAGCCAGGCATAGGCCTTTCAGCCTTGAACCTTTCGGACCACTAGATGTTGTAACTTAAAAGCACACCGAACCGGCTCTTAGAACATATATGTATATATATGTATATATTTGTCGTCCTACTTCACATTCTTCACATGTATGCTACGTATTCACACTGCTGCGCGAGCATCAACGGCCAGCCTTTACAGCTGTGTTCATGGCTATTTCTCTGTTTGATTTAGCAACGTGAAAGATAAACAAAGAGATGTTAGCGAGTGCAGACAACATCTCGCATGATTTTCCACGACATACGTTGTAAGTTGCCCATTAGCAAAGTTCAAGAAAATAGTATCAAAATTAAGTCTGCAATCTTGATAGCGTGCTTCCTTCGTCATTCAACTTGGTTCAAGAGGCGTCCTTCCTGGAAATGTTGTCGACCAGTGAAGATTGACCTCGCTACGGAATTAGCAGCATTGGGCTATCGACCGGGAGACTGATGTCGCTGTCATCCTGTGTACATTTCACATCGATTAGTTGGTCCGGTGGCGTGCATGGGACACCGCCTCTCGGTCTTTTGTGAATGCTTCGATTAAAATATTTATCTGTTGGGAAGACCAAACATGCACAGT
Source organism: Ashinkailepas kermadecensis (assembly GCA_034440615.1). Taxonomy (NCBI): domain Eukaryota; kingdom Metazoa; phylum Arthropoda; class Thecostraca; family Neolepadidae; genus Ashinkailepas; species Ashinkailepas kermadecensis. The sequence goes on along the minus strand of JAOTOM010005047.1, from coordinate 97,846 downwards.
CCATACCAGCGTGCATGCGCATCGCCATGAGAAATCGGGCAGCATGCGTCTCTGGATAATGCACCGCAAAGGCGTTGCTAACTGAACACAATGCATGGATACAAAGTGAGGAATTTCCATCCCAACACGTAATTGAGCTAGTAGAAACCACAAGCATGCTACAGGAGACCGACTTGGCTTGAAGTACGGTGACTGAATCACGTCAGACGTACCAGTGTGGCGGCAATGATCCGCTGCTCAAGGTTTTACGAAAAGGTCTACCTTGACAGTGCCGAAGTTGTCAAAATTTCCGGAATGCTCAGGTGTATGATGTTTGCTTTCATTTACTTTGTGCGCAGTCTAATCCCTTAAGATAGTGTCACGCATACCCCATGCTAATTCAACAAATCATTATCTTAATCAAGGGATAATTAGCACTGATGGTAAACAGTATTTAGTACGTATTTAAAGGAAAATCGAATTATGCGTACGACAGTCGGGCTAATTTACTGACGATGCTAGACGACACCTCAACGCTTACAATGCCACGAGGCCACTTGTGCGTGCCTTTTGCGGCAGCGTCGTGCGGCAGACAGCCACAGCACGACACCGCCGCGTGGGTCAGCAGGGCCGTGACGGCACCACGGCACGGACCAGCAGGGCTGTGACGGCACCACCGCACGGACCAGCAGGGCTGTGACGGCACCACCACACGCCGCCGGTAGCCTGGGCGACGTTGCAAATACCGGCCGTCGCCTTTCAGCCGCTACCGCCCGGGCGAATGCTCACAGCTGTGGGCGACACAGCAGCACGTGACGGCTGCTGCTCCGGCGCGGGGTGCGTCAGCTGACACTGCGGTCCGCGCTCTGACGTCAGCCGGCTGGGCGCGCCGGTGTGACGGGGTGGGCGGGAGGAGCCTAGTCACGTCCTTCCCCCCCACCACCAGCTGTGGGCCACAGCCACGTGACGGCTGCTGCCCGGCGGGGTCGAGCCCCCTTGGCGGGGGGAGCTGTGAGTCACGGCACCGTCTCACCGCACCGGGCGCCTGGCACGGCCGACCTGACGGCCCAGAAAGTGCACCGGGCGCCTGGCACGGCCGACCTGACGGCCCAGAAAGTGCACCGTTTGTGATAGTGCAGCCTAATGAGACCATTGTCTAGAGGTACACTCGCTGACTCCGCGGCCTGATGAGACCATTGTCTCTAAAATTTAGAGGAACCGCTACGGCCGATGAGACCATTGTCTAGAGGTACACCCGCTGATACCGCGGCCTGATGAGACCATTGTCTAGAGGTACACCCGCTGACTCCGCGGCCTGATGAGACCATTGTCTAGAGGTACACTCGCTGACTCCGCGGCCTGATGAGACCATTGTCTAGAGGTACACTCGCTGACTCCGCGGCCTGATGAGACCATTGTCTAGAGGTACACCCCGCTGATACCGCGGCCTGATGAGTCCTCCCTAGTCAAAAATTTTGACTGAGTTTATATATATATATATATATATATATGTATATGTATATGTATATGTGTATGTATATGTATATGTATATGTATACGTATACGACATTGCTCTGGTACAAGTGCGATCAGTCTATTTGAAATAGTGATGCTAAAAATGATGAGAGTAGTGGGTTGGAGAGAACTTGGATCGAGCTTGTAGAGTCTGAGAACATTATTACATTTGGATAGTGATGTAAAAAATAAAACAGCGTCTTTCATGTTATGAATTGTTCTGCGATACAAATAGAACACTCAATAGGTAAAGCATGCATTTTTTTCATGACGCCACTCACAAATGACAACCGACACCAGACTGTGGCTTTGACCCGTCGGTGTGGAAGACAGAACAAGCGGAATATTTGGAAGTACTGCATAAAGCTAGACCACGAAATTCACCAGGAGTGGTTTGGGATTTCCTTTGAGTCATTAGTGAAGTTCACCATCGGCAGGCGGCACCCGCCAGGGCTCGACTGTGGGTGGTTCAACATGTGCCACTTGTTGAATCGGCTGGCCGCATGTCTCTCAGCCACTGAGATACTGGTCTCGCTGAGGATCGACCACCAGACATCAACTGCTCCGCAATGCGTGTCTTAAATATGGCACGATATGATGGATGGTGGGGGCCACCCCTTGAGCCGGCCCACCAGGCCGGCAGGCACTGGTCAGAAACCCAGGTCCCAGCCCGAGGCGACCTGTCACTTGGCCGTATGGGGCCCTACGGGCTCGCCCGCCCCTCCGGGATATCGGGACCAAAGAGGCGTGTTGCTTCCCCGTCACAACTAGCACCGTGCGACGGGGGATCTCGACCTCCATAACTGCATCAACCGCGAGGAACGGGCCGACTATCCCGATAAAACTGAACGGACGGATTGACCAGGAGAAGCTGGCCTGATTGCTCGTGACAGGGGAGGGGTTGGCGTTGCAAGGTTGGATACAGAACACTAACAGCGAATGGCCAATGGATGGGAAGGAAAATTACGCACAGCTGGGGTCCGCGTGCTCGCTACGCACGTCACCAGCCGAAGCTGGCACTCTTGCGGGGCTAGAGTCCGTGTGGGTGTTAAGCACGTCGCTAGCCAAAGCTGGCACCATTGCGGGTGAGACCGCGGCCCGAGGAGACCACAGTGTGAGGTGAAATAGCTGTGACTGAGCTCTGCTGAGCCCACAGTCTAGAAGAGTAGTGGCCGAGACCGCGGCCCGAGGAGACCACAGTGTGAGGCGAAATAGCTGTGACTGAGCTCTGCTGAGCCCACAGTCTAGAAGAGCAGTGGCCGAGACCGCGGTCGAGGAGACCACAGTCTAGGAGCGCAACGGCTGAGACCGAAAACGGCTCAGAGCTCACCCTGATGAGACCACAGTCTGGATCCGCGGTGACTGGGGCCATGGTGTGAGAGCACGTCTGACAAGTTACGACGGTCTGAAAGTGTGCCGACTGAGCAAGCCGCGTGATGAGATTGACACCAATGTGAGGTAACAATGTAATGACGGGATGATGTAATGGTCTGAGAGTGTGCCGACTGAGCCAGCCGCGTGATGAGATTGACACCAATGTGAGATAACAATGTAATGACAGGATGATGTAATGGTCTGAGAGTGTGCCGACCGAGCAAGCCGCGTGATGAGATTGACACCAATGTGAGGTAACAATGTAATGACAGGATGATGTAATGGTCCTGAGAACGGGTGAAGGGATTTAACCCAAGGGGGTAACAATGTAATAGTTGTGCCGACTGAGCAAGTCGCGTGATGAGATTGACACCAATGTGAGGTAACAATGTAATGACAGGATGAGCCGCGTGATGAGATTGACACCAACGTGAGGTAACAATGTAATGACAGGACAAGCCGCGTGATGAGATTGACACCAATGTGAGGTAACAATGTAATGACAGGATGATGTAATGGCATGACTTGTGAGTCGCGAATGACACCCGGCTTTGGTACCTGGGATTGACACGTGAAACCCCGGGCCAGGTCAAAGTCACTTTTTGGTGAATAACGAGTCTCTTCACAGTTTCAAGCAAACGCTTCCTAAACTGCAACAGATGTACACTTTTAATTGTTTTCCGGGTGCTCGTCGGTGCTTTACAGATGTAAGGACACATCTCAACTCCATATGCGACAATCCGCGATTTCGTTAAATTTCGGATATGCTCTCCTTTCCGCGATTTTGGATATGTTCTCCATTATGACGTCATAGCTCTGTGGCCCGACGTGACCTAACAAAAGTGTTCACCAAAAGCTCCGAAAAGGACGCCCCAAAGGATACTGAAAATTGCACTAGGGTCCGTTGAGCGGTTCGGAAGTTATCCACGAAAAACCTTGGGGGAAGGGGTTGCATCAACTTCCACTGGCCAGGGCTGGAAAACGTGTCAACAAGAAACGGCCAGCAACTACAAAGCAACAGCTAATCAACATATTTCGTTCGTCTCGAAGAGCATATGCCGACGCCCAGTAAACAACGGAAGTTGGTGAAATTCTGAAATAATCGAGATCAAACGCATGCATGGGCGAACGGTTCGCCCGACTAATGATGCTGGATCGGACAGGTCAGCCCGACTGTGGTGCCGAGTCGGACTGTGGTGCCAGGTTGGACAGGAGGGTCAGACTGTGGTGCCTGGTCAGACATGTGGGTCAGACTATGGTGCCGGGTCGGACAGGAAGGTCGGACTGTGGTGCCGGGTCGGACTGTGGTGCCGGGTCGGACCGTGGTGCCGGGTCGGACAGGTGGGTCAGACCGTGGTGCCGGGTCGGACAGGTGGGTCGGACCGTGGTGCCGGGTCGGACAGGTGGGTCAGACTGTGGTGCCGGGTCGGACAGGTGGGTCGGACCGTGGTGCCGGGTCGGACTGTGGTGCCGGGTCGGACTGTGGTGCCGGGTCGGACAGGTGGGTCAGACTGTGGTGCCGGGTCGGACAGGTGGGTCAGACTGTGGTGCCGGGTCGGACAGGTGGGTCGGACTGTGGTGCCGGGTCGGACCGTGGTGCCGGGTCGGACAGGTGGGTCAGACCGTGGTGCCGGGTCGGACAGGTGGGTCGGACTGTGGTGCCGGGTCGGACTGTGGTGCCGGGTCGGACCGTGGTGCCGGGTCGGACAGGTGGGTCAGACCGTGGTGCCGGGTCGGACAGGTGGGTCGGACCGTGGTGCCGGGTCGGACAGGTGGGTCAGACTGTGGTGCCGGGTCGGACAGGTGGGTCGGACCGTGGTGCCGGGTCGGACTGTGGTGCCGGGTCGGACCGTGGTGCCGGGTCGGACAGGTGGGTCAGACTGTGGTGCCGGGTCGGACAGGTGGGTCAGACTGTGGTGCCGGGTCGGATAGGTGGGTCGGACTGTGGTGCCGGGTCGGACCGTGGTGCCGGGTCGGACAGGTGGGTCAGACTGTGGTGCCGGGTCGGACAGGTGGGTCAGACTGTGGTGCCGGGTCGGACAGGTGGGTCGGACTGTGGTACCGGGTCGGACTGTGGTGCCGGGTCAGACGGGAGGGTCGGACTCTGGTGCCGGGTCGGACAGGTGGGTCGGACTGTGGTGCCGGGTCGGACTGTGGTGCCGGGTCGGACAGTTGGGTCGGACTGTGGTACCGGGTCGGACTGTGGTGCGGGTCGGACTGTGGTGCCGGGTCGGACCGTGGTGTCGGGTCGGACAGGTGGGTCAGACCGTGGTGCCGGGTCGGACAGGTGGGTCGGACCGTGGTGCCGGGTCGGACAGGTGGGTCAGACTGTGGTGCCGGGTCGGACAGGTGGGTCGGACTGTGGCGCCGGGTCGGACCGTGGTGCCGGGTCGGACAGGTGGGTCAGACCGTGGTGCCGGGTCGGACAGGTGGGTCGGACCGTGGTGCCGGGTCGGACTGTGGTGCCGGGTCGGACCGTGGTGCCGGGTCGGACAGGTGGGTCAGACTGTGGTGCCGGGTCGGACAGGTGGGTCAGACTGTGGTGCCGGGTCGGACAGGTGGGTCGGACTGTGGTGCCGGGTCGGACCTGGTGCCGGGTCGGACAGGTGGGTCAGACTGTGGTGCCGGGTCGGACAGGTGGGTCAGACTGTGGTGCCGGGTCGGACAGGTGGGTCGGACTGTGGTGCCGGGTCGGACCGTGGTGCCGGGTCGGACAGGTGGGTCGGACTGTGGTGCCGGGTCGGACAGGTGGGTCAGACTGTGGTGCCGGGTCGGACAGGTGGGTCGGACTGTGGTACCGGGTCGGACTGTGGTGCCGGGTCAGACGGGAGGGTCGGACTGTGGTGCCGGGTCGGACAGGTGGGTCGGACTGTGGTGTCGGGTCGGACTGTGGTGCCGGGTCGGACTGTGGTGCCGGGTCGGACAGGTGGGTCGGACTGTGGTGCCGGGTCGGACATGGTGGGTCGGACTGTGGTGCCTGGTCGGACTGTGGTGCCGGGTCGGACAGGTGGGTCAGACCGTGGTGCCGGGTCGGACAGGTGGGTCGGACCGTGGTGCCGGGTCGGACAGGTGGGTCAGACTGTGGTGCCGGGTCGGACAGGTGGGTCGGACTGTGGTGCCGGGTCGGACCGTGGTGCCGGGTCGGACTGGTGGTGCCGGGTCGGACAGGTGGGTCAGTGTGCCGGGTTGGACAGGAGGGTCAGACCGTGGTGCCGGGTCGGACAGTGGTGCCGGGTCAGACCGTGGTGCCGGGTCGGACAGGTGGGTCAGGACTGTGGTGCCGGGTCGGACAGGTGGGTCAGACTGTGGTGCCGGGTCGGACAGGTGGGTCAGACTGTGGTGCCGGGTCGGACCGTGGTGCCAGGTTGGACAGGTGGGTCAGACTGTGGTGCCGGGTCGGACAGGTGGGTCGGACTGTGGTACCGGGTCGGACTGTGGTGCCGGGTCGGACTGTGGTGCCGGGTCGGACAGGTGGGTCGGACTGTGGTGCCGGGTCGGACTGTGGTGCCGGGTCGGACTGTGGTGCCGGGTCGGACAGGTGGGTCGGACTGTGGTGCCGGGTCGGACAGGTGGGTCGGACTGTGGTACCGGGTCGGAGTGTGGTGCCGGGTCGGACTGTGGTGCCGGGTCGGACTGTGGTGCCGGGTCGGACAGGTGGGTCGGAGTGTGGTGCCGGGTCGGACTGTGGTGCCGGGTCGGACTGTGGTGCCCGGTCGGATTCGTTGTTCTAACCTCGCGTGCTGACCGCAATGGATCGATGAGACTACCGCAGTAACGGTTGATTCGGCCGTGGCATCAACACATCATAACTGCCCGGCCACCACACGCGCTATCAACGTCATATTTGCTCTGCTAGTAACCTAAGGCTTAATTACGTGTTTGGTTCATTTGGTTATGTAAGGCTGCCCTTCCCCTTAGATCGTTCAGGAAAATGAGATAACTTTGCATTAAATTTTGACATTGACAAGTTCGCATGAATGCATGCAGATCCCAAGGTTAGCCTGACTTTCTTTCGAGGGGAGGCGGATTCCGCTGAATAACTCAGCGGTTACACGGATCACGCCTCAGTATGCGTGACCTGATGGAGAGGGAGCTGGGCAGATACCGCTGAATAACTCAGTGGTTGCACAGATCACGCCTCAGTGTGCGTTACCCGATGGAGGGGGGGATCGATGGAGGGGGCGGGTCTGGGCAGATTCCGCTGAATAACTCACCAGTTACACAGATCACGCCTCAGTATACGTGACCTGATGGAGAGGGAGCTGGGCAGATACCGCTGAATAACTCAGCGGTTACACAGATCACGCCTCAGTATACGTGACTTGATGAGAAGGTAAGCCGTGTCTCAGACACGACCTTCAAGCTGTCATGGAGAGTTCAATGTCGTGTACAGCTAGCTCTCGGTGCCATATACCTTTAGTACCTTTCTGTGCCTGATATCTTTCTGACCATGAAAATTGCCTGAAAAAGGTACTGGCTTTTCGTCTCAATGTGATACGCAAGCTCCTAGATTCAAACTTAGGATTGTGACATAAATTCATCTGGATTGTTAGACGGTGGGAGAGGTGGGGGTGGATAGGAAGTGCATAGGGGCTATTCTAATACAAGTATAATCATACTAAGTCATGCGTTGCAGGAAGTGCACACATATTACGTTGTCACGCATGGTTAGTAAGCCTGCTCTTCATCGTCATCACGATAGCATTGTTCGAGGTACATCCATTGTCTTTCAGAGACATATTAAAGGGGTTTATAAGAATGATAATGCTATATCTGGGATAACCATTAAAAAAAATAATAATGTGCATTCGAACTCCTAGCGGCTCCGTCGTCTGACGACGGAGCCGCTAGGAGCTCCGAAAGCTCATGAATTGTTTCAAAAATGGTCATCCCAGATATATCATTATCATACATACATTTTGTTTTCGCCTATGTGCCGATATGGACAATTAGCTTCTGAAACAATTTGGAGAGCCCATCTGCAACATGATAAAAAAAACGCAGCTGTGCACATCTGGATATCCATCGAAACAAATAATTCCAAATATCTCACTACAATTCCCAGCAAATTCGCTTCTCCGAGAATCACGACTGTGTTGAGCAACTTCGCACAACTTCACTACGAAGCAGATCTACAAACACAGTCCCACCGGGTGCAGCCTTGCCCGACTGCAGTTACGGATCAATACCGCACTGACACTGACCTGAATCGCCACGGCCTAGCGTGTCCAAACTACCCGTCACAGCTGACGTGGCCAGGCGACGGCGCCGGCGGCCGCCAGCCCACCCAACCGACATGCAAGGCCGCTGCTGGCGGAACTGACGAGTGGCGGCGGTGTCGTGGTGCGCTTACTCTCACGCGAGTGGGCGCACCTGGAAACCGTCAACATGCTGTTCGCATGCACGGCGTGCGGGCCGCAGGTGCCCGGCTGGTCCGCTTATCTCTGGACGGGTGAATCGGATTTGGGACGCTGTAACTTTCGTGGACGGTATAAGGATGTAAAGACGGGAGTTTCTTGTCTCAAGATGGACTGGGGCTAGCACAATGTTCACCCGAACTCGCGGGAATGTCGAATTCTAGCATAATGACTTGTGCAGCAGCCCCTCCAATGTTTTTTTTATAGTCACTAACTTCAACATTTCTAGTTCAACCAATATATATCCAAATACGTACCAACCACAGACACATCAACGCACACGCACACGCACACGCACACACGCACACTACGACTAGGCATACGAAGTACAGATATGCCACCTTCGGTATGGCATTCGCACCAATGTGAATGAAGCTCAGCAAATTTACGGCCCTATTAAGTTTGTTCAAGCAAAAATTGTATTGTTTCATTTCCGACAGCATGCTATGGCCAACACAAAATGCCCGGATCCTGCTAACATATGGATCAGGTCGAACATTGGAACATTTCTTGCATTCAATATTGAAAATGGTGTCATTGCATGTCGAAAATGAAGTGGGCATCCAGGGCAAGCGTTGAACCCAACACGTGCATATAGTCTCCAGATGAATTCTTGTATTGAAGGACCAGACGTTTCTGTGATGTAATCAAAAGTTGGGCTTACGAGGCGGGTAGATTGGCGTGGGAGGAGAACTGGTCGGAACGGAAAGCTGGGGCAGGCACCGCCGACAAAAACCGGCTGTAAGCCCATGATTCCTACTTGTTAACCTCGGTCGTTCCCAGAGCCTGGGTACGTAATGGCAGTTTCGCTTAATTTCTCACACCACCATTCGAGTGATATTTCCTTTTTACGGCGCTCCTTTTTAGTAAAAGCAATGCATTCCTTGGATAAAAATAGAAACAAATATCAAGGCCTAGATAGGATTGCTGATACCACTATCATTCTCCCCTCTCCAAGTTTGTATGTGTGTGTGTAGAGGGGGGGGGGGGAGCCCTGGGAGCAGGGGGTTTCATTGAAGTGGAAATTTATCCATTCTTAAACTGAAAACCTGAAAATAAAGACTAGCCCAGGGCCTGAGTGATCCGAGTTCCCCCACCTCCTTCAGGGTTGACCAATCCCAGCTCCCTCCGCTGAGCAAGTCTTCCTGAAAGGAAAGACCAGCTCTACAAAAATTATGGTTGCGTCCCTGGGTAACACCGGCCACGCGATGCCAAACCACGCCAACTCCGTGCGATGCAATGTCCCCGCATCAACTGAGAACACGTGACAATAATGTCACCATGGCTATTGTACAGGCCTGATGTCATGACTTTAAGTTCAGAATGTTATGACCCATGGCATTACATAAGGTACTGGACAATCAGATAATATTTTGTAGCCCGCATCGCGGTGATGCTTGGTTACTCAGCATGACAAAGAGTTTAGGAATGAGGATGAGGAATGAGGAATTAGGAATAACGAATGCTGCGGACACACGGTAGAGGTCAAATGGTGGTGTCTTCGGCATGACACGCCAATGGCGACTATCTTCAGACTTTCTATGTTAATTCGTGGTACAGATCTGAATGGCATACCCTTGATACATGTGATACCTTTTGATACCGTACAACATTCATATTTCGTGCTTTCAGTATCTGCCGCGGTCAAGTATAATGCGACTTATGTACGATCGAGACTAAATATCATCCTCGTTTATGTCCTCAGTACGGTTTTCCAGGTTCCCGTCCACATGGATCGCACCATATACCTTCGAATATTTAAGCCATCTCAATCATCTCCATAAAACCACACCCCTGTATGCACATGTTCAATTTCCCTCGAGCAAGGCACCACAGCACCTAGTCACACCCAGATGAGCACACCCTCTATCATGCGATTGGAATTCCCCAGGGCTGCATGGCAAAGACCCACAATACCCCATTAATCCACACCACAGTATTCTCCTTATCAGAACTATCTTGCAGCTCGTGCGGAACATGAAGGCTGGCGTAATTGATGTGACATTCGGCTCGTTGTCATAGCTCACGGCGGTTTTTCTTTCAGGCGGCTGATGACCTTCCCTTTAAGGGTCATCGATTGGTGAAATTGAACATCGAATCGGACTGAAATGGACTCGGCTTCGTTAGATCTGGTCAATCCTACAGGTGAGTGAGGTACTGGACACCACTCTCCCGACACCCCGCCTGTGCTCAGTTCAGTTGCGCGTAGACATAGTCTCTGAGCAGCATTACTTTACCTCACAGTCCGTATTCACTCCTAAGCTGATGAGCGAATGAATCTTGACAAAGCACAAATGGAATGCATTGAGAACGGCTTAAAATTACGACATAGGACCGCCTATTGTTGATAAATTTCCTTGCACAAATGTGGCACTAGGTCTTCGGAAACTCTACTGGATAGCCGAATGAGGAAGTTCTCGTGACAGCATCGCTGTAGATTTCTCTTTAAACCGCAAGTTGTTTCCCAGCATAACTGCTCCCTCAACCAATGATGAAGGCTCAATGCCGAAATATCAGCGCCTGCCTTCGCAACATAGAGCTGAAGAAATATAACTGTCAAGGGCATTGCAGTTCGTAAATGTTGAAGTAGGATAGTATAATTATCATCTTCAAAAATCCCGGGTAATAGTGCACACCCAGTGGCGTCGCCACTAAATTCTTCCAGGGGGGGCAAGGTCGAAAGGGGGCCTCCTGTTCCCCGAAAGGGGGCCTCCATTGTGTTAGGGTCTCATATTGTTTTAGGCTCTTACTATGGTTCGAGAATAGGGAACATGATTTCATATTGGTGTTTTGTTTGTTCTTGGCATGGTGCGTCATTTACTCAAAACGCAATAGCACTAATCATTTTCGCTGAAAACTGGGCCATACCAGGGTATAAATAAGTAATATTTGGATAAATACATAAGTGCCAAAACAAACCAACGTCTCAATGCTTTCTCGAATCTTCCCGCTGGCCTCTAGATTGCAGCGAGCTGGCGGGGCTGTTGCTAAGCAGATCTTACAGATATCTGCCATTGATCAACCCACTGTTAAGTCCTCCAAGTCTCACTGAATATAGCTAGATTCATCACTACTGTTATTTATTCCCACCAGCTTGATGTCATAAGCAAAGCTTGAACGATCATTTCTCAGTCCTAGGACGACAATTTCGCAAAGGTGACAACGATAAGTGGATTGCATTGGTTTTCTGAGCGCCATCTTAGGAATTTGTTTATTTTTATAACATTTGGTGCTGGCTAAGGCAACTTCACAAAAATATATCCTCAGCGAATAAATTCACGGCAAGAACAAGCATAACAGCATGCATAAATACAATGCAACAATGCAACAATGTCAGTGCATACATAATCCAAACCTTCAAATTCCACGCCGTCACGCCCATCGTTTTCGCTGTGCTGTACCGTTTTGTAAATGACGTTGAAAAGGTATGGAAGCTGGGAAGCTCTAATCATGCAGGCTGTAAGAACAGAAAAGAAGTTTGTTGGAAGAAAATGCATTTAAAAACATCATTCATCCCATTTTATATGGGGCACATGGATGTTGTATTGTATGCTTGTGAGGGGTAATTTGTCCCCTCAATGTTGGCTTTGCCCCATGGGCGTATGTTTCGGAAAATTATTGAGGGACCGGTGGAGTACCTATATTTGCGTCAAGCAGGAGGGGCAAACGGATTTGCAGGGGGAGGGGGGGGGGGGTGCACCTACGCCCATTAAAAAGTCCTTGGATTTCGACCGCTATTTTGTCAAAGGGGACATTTCGAAATAATATAATTAGTTATCAATTAAATTGTCCTGTGGACGGACCTAATCTACCACTATGGTTTCTGATTGGTCGGATTTCAACCCTAACTCCACCACCCAGTTCTAAGGTTTTCTTTTGGTATCCCTTGATAAGTTACCTCACATTGCTGAAATTACACCTATACCACAAAACCGGATCGGTATCCCAAAAAATCGAGCCGGAGCCCTCCAAAAAAGGAGGGATTCCAGCAAATAAATGTCCGGGTCATGAAAATGGCTCTGGAGCACCGAACATTTTTTTCCAGATGCCTTCAAAAATTGCGTATGCCACCGAAAAGCATACCGGATCTCGAAAAAATTGAGGTGGGATACAAAAATAGGGCGCCAGAGGCTCCAAAAATCATGCCGGAATTCGTACTTTAAAAAACCCAGAAAAGATCCACAAAAATCGCGTTGAGCCCAGAAAGCTGGCGTTGGGTCTCCGGAACCACGCGCCTGGGCGCGATAAGTCGCGCTGGGACCCATAAAAATCGCACCGAAGCCCCAAAATCGTACTGGGGCCCCACAAATGTGCGTCAGAAGCCCCAAATATACACAGCGGGACCCTAAGAGTACAACGGTGCCCGAAAATACAACTAACCCTCCAAAGCGCACCGAGTCTCCCAAAAAGCAATAGGGCATTAAAACATGCGTTGCAGCCCTAAATAAACATACCGGGAGCTCTAAAAAAAATACACTGCAAGCTCGCAAGGTGCACCGGGGCCATGAGAACGCACAAGGGCCTGAAAAAGAGGCTGGGGCCACAAAAGGCAACATGGTTCCAAAACGTACAAAACGACCGAGAGCTAAATAAACACATCGGGATCTTCGAAAACGGTATGAATATTTATGGCTGCAACGCATGTGTTAAGGCCCTGTCGCTTTTTGTGCGACTCTGTGCGCTTTGGAGGGCCAGTTGTATTTTCGGCCCCCGTTGTGCTCTTAGGGTCCCGATGTGTTTATTTTGGACTTCTGACGCACACTTGTGGGGCCCCAGTACAATTTTGGGACTTCGGTACGATGTTTCTAGGTCCCAGAGCAGCTTATCGCGCCCAGGCGCGTGGTTCCGGAGACCCAACCCCAGTTTTCTGGGCTCAATACGATTTTTGTGAATTTTTTCTGATTTTTTTTCAAGTCCGAATCCCGGCCTGATTTCTCGAGCCCTTGGCGCCATTTTTTTGTATCCCACCTCGATTGTTCGAGATCCGGTTTCTTTTTCGGTGCCGTACGCAATTTCTGAAGGCATCTGATAATATGTTCGGTGCTCCAGAGACATTTTTTTACCTGGATATTTAGTTGTTGGAACCCTTCCTTATTTTGGAGGGCTTCAGCTTGATTTTTTTCGGATACCGATCCGGTGTTTGTGGTCACACTGTGCTTACGTGTGGGCTAGACGCCAATTTTTTGGAGCCTCGACGGGACTACCGATGGGAATTGTGGGTCCCGAGTGCGATATTTGGGGGACCCGGTTCGAGTTTGTGGGACGCGTTGAATGGCTATGGCCCCAACGGCCCCAATGGCTATGGCCCCAACGCGATTTTGGCGGTTCCAGTTGCAATTTTTTTCGGGCTTCGGAGCGAGTTTTCCGGGGCTCGCCGTATTTATTTGGAGACCCATACGCGAATTGTGGTGGACCGACGCGAATTTTGGTCGCCCCAGCGCGATTTTTGAGGCCCCGGCACGATTCTTTGGAGCTTATCCCTCTCAGGATGGAGGGGGCATTTGCCCCTTTGATATAGCACTGCGGCCACTGAAGGAGGTTTTTGTTGTCCCAGAGTGACATTCCGGTTAAGGATTGATTTTTGGGGCAGCTGCAACTTTTGGGGCCCCGGCGCGACCTTCTGGGCCTCCAGTGTGATTTTCAAGGGCTGCGGCGATACTTTTTTGAGTCCAATGTGATATTTTGGGCCCCGACGTCATTTTCTTGGATCCCTAGCGCGAGCTATAGCGGCCTCGACACTTTTTGGGGGTCCAATGCGTTTTGGGGGCTTTTGGCGTCATTGTTGGGCCCCCAGAGTGATTATCGATGTCCGGATTGTTTTTCGTTGCTCCGACTTCATTTGTTTTGGTCCCAATGAGACTGTTGGGGCACGGTACGACCTGTCGTGCCCCTGGTATGCTTTTCGTGGTCCGGGCGTGAATTTTTGGTACCCCAGGCTCAGCGTAATTTGCGGGGGCCCCGGCCGGATCTTTTGGGGCCCATATCGTGATTTTAAAGTACCCAGACACGACTCCTACTACTTCTTAGGGGTTTCTTCTTGCAAATTATAGGCCTCCTGTCGCGTCTTAAGGTGTCTCGTCTCATTTCCTAGAGCCTTTTTATCGGTTTTCGACGTCTCCTTGTGTGTCCTACCCTCCTCCATATTCAATGGTCCTCCTCTCCCGTCTTGGAGGGCCTCCTCTTGCATTCTGGGGCTCCTTTAACATGGCATGGGGCTTCCTCTCATCTTCGAGGGGCATTCTCTGCCAAATTAGGGGCCTCCTGTCACGCCTCGTGGGCCTACTCCTTTATCCTGGCGAAGCCTTACCCGTCTTGAGGGATCTTCAATTTTGGAAACCTCACCTCCTTCCATACCTGCTACCACTCCCGTCTTAAGGGCCTTCTCTCATTTCCTGGGAACTCTTTCCGGTCGTCCGGGCCTCATTTGGTCCTGGAGACCTACTCCTTCTCGAGGGACCCCTCTGGAGTCCGGCAGGTGCCTCATTTCTCTTCTAGAGGCCTTCTTTTTCAAATTAGGGGCCTCCTCTCACGTCTTGGGGGCCTCCTGCTCTGCGTGTGGATTCGATCTTTACCCATCTTAGGGGTGGTCTCTTATCTCCTGGTGGACTCCTCTTCTCTCCCAGGCGCCTCCTCTGCCAAATTACTGGCAACCTTTCCTATCTTAGTGGCCTTGTTATTTCCCGGGGACCTTCTTAGCCGTCTTCGAGCCTTCTTTTCCGCCTGGGAGCCTTCTCTCTTATCCAATGGCCTTTCTCTCCTATTTTAGGGGCCTCCTCATTCATCATGGGGTCTCATTTCCAATCTTGTGTCGTTCTCTTCCGAATTAGGTGCCTCCTGCCACGTCTCTGGATCATCCTTTTCTATCTCGGTGGAACCTCACCCGTTTGGGGCCTGCTTTTGCGTCTCCGAAACCTCATCTCATATCCACTGGCTTCCTTTTCCGTCTTAGGGCCTCCTCTCATATTCTGGGGCCTCCTTTCCGGTGTTGGGGCCTCCTTTGCAATCCTGGTTGCCTCCGTGCCATTTTTGACACTCTCTTGATTTCTGGGGACTCCTACCCTCTCCTAGGTGACTCCTTTTTCAAATTAGGGGCCTCCTCTCACGTCATGGGGGCCTCCTTATCTGTGTTTGGAGCCTCATTATCCTCTTAGCAGGGTGCTTTTGCGTCCTAGTCCTAGATCTTCTCTTCTAGGGTCCTCCTCTGCCAAAATATGGGCCTCATCTGGCTGGTCTCGGTGGCCTTCTCTCATTCCTGCGGAGACCTTCTTACCCGTCTTGGGGCCCCTATTGCGTCCGGAGAAATCTCCCCTATCATGTCTTAATTTTATATTGCTGGGGCATCCTCTTCCGTCTTGGGGGCCTCGTTTTTCAAATTAAGGATATCCTGCCACCCATCGGAAGCCTTTTCGTCCAACCTGGGTGGCTTCTTGCCCGTCTCGGTGGCATCCTTTCCGTCCTGAGGGCCTCCTTTTCGTGCTGGGGGCCTCCTTTTCGTCCTGCGGCCTCCTTTTCTTCCTGGGAGGGGGGAGGGGGCTACCTTCCAAACTCTGTTCTACGTCTTAGGGGCCTCATTTTCGTCCTTGGGTGCATCCTTTTCATTCTGGGGGCCTCCTTTTCGTCCTGGGGCCTCCTTTTTAGTCCTGGGGGCCTCCTTCCAATATCTGTTCTACGTCTTGGGGGCTTCCCTTTGCGTCCTGGGGAATCCTTTTCGTCCTGGAGGCCTCCTTTTCGTCCTGGGGGCCTCCTCCCAATCTCTGTTCTACGTCTTAAGGGCCTCCTTTTCGTCCTGGGGGCCTCCTTTTCGTCCTGGGGGCCTCCTTTTCGTCCTGGGGGCCTCCTTCCAATCACTGTTCTACGTCTTGGGGGCCTCCTTTGCGTCCTGGGGCATCCTTTTCGTCCTGGGGGGCCTCCTTTGCGTCCTGGGGCATCCTTTTCCTCCTGGGGGCCTCCTTTTCGTCCTGGGGGCCACCTCCCAATCTCTGTTCTACGTCTTAGGGGCCTCCTTTTCGTCCTGGGGGCCTCCTTTTCGTCATGGGGGCCACCTCCCAATCTCTGTTCTACGTCTTAGGGGCCTCCTTTTCGTCCTGGGGGCCTCCTTTTCGTCCTGGGGACCTCATCCCAATCTCTGTTCTACGTCTTGGGGGCCTCCTTTTCGTCCTGGGGGCCACTTTTTCGTCCTGGGGGCTTCCTCCCAATCTCTGTTCTACGTCTTGGGGCCTCCTTTTCGTCCTGGGGCCTCCTTTTCGTCCTGTGGGGCCTCCTTTTCGTCATGGGGGCCTCCTTTTCGTCATGGGGCCCTCCTTTTCGTCATGGGGCCTCCTTTTCGTCCTGGGGGCCTCCTCCCAATCTCTGTTCTACGTCTCTTATAGAGACCTGATTATATTTCCTGGGGGCCTCGTCAGTCTTGAGGCCTCATTGACAGCATGATCTTCTGTCCCGTCGGCCTCCTTGCTCACCTTTTTTGCTGTGCATTTGCGGATAGGGGCCTCCTCAAATTTCAGGGGGGGCGCCGCCCCCCCAGTTTCACGGCAGGGGGGGCGATTGCCCCCGCTGTCCCCCCCCCGGTGGCGACGCCCTTGTGCACACCTATATATTCGTAGACCTATATACAGTACAGGAATACCTGTACATATGCGCATGCTTGCCTGCGTACATACCTATGCCTATTATTTGTAGGACTGCACCAGTTACCACTTGCATGCAAGAGCACACTAGCAGTAATATTTTGCTTAATAATTAATACGCTCATACCTATTCACTATCGGAAATATATATTTTCGTACCTAGTTAATCGACCAAATGCCGAGCAGTTTTGTCTCTCCATGCGGATGTTCATTTCACATGTAATATGTTGAGTTTATTTGTTACAGGACGGTCTCCGTGGCCTGATGGTGACCCGGACACTTCCGGACAAACAGCACACCAGCACAGCATGCAGCACAACCAGAGCGAAAACAAACCAGCAACTTCAGCGGTGAATCCATTCCTGTCGAACGTCGACCGCAATCACAACGGTGAAAATAATCACTCAGAGTACGACAGCGTCCAAGGGCAGTCAGACAACGGCTTGGCAGATTTTGAGGTCATTTCTGAAGAGGAAATAAAGTTGCCGACGGACGCACTACGGACGCCCAGTAGTGGATACGGAGACAATAGTTGGTCTACCAGATCGCTAGACGGAACAACTCCTGACCAGGACGCAGTGAATGCCAGCCGTGACTTCGCCAGCAACGTGCATTACGATCATGACGACGCCGGGAGTTCAGAGCTCCGTTGGGGCGACGAGGGTTACATGAACACGCACGATGGTGATCGCAAGGCCAGTGCAGCAGCTCCGTCCAATGTGGACTCCAGTGGTCTCGACCGTCCAGGCACCGACATGCCATATTTTGCTAGTGGTGAACACGGCGTGTACCCAGCTTCGTCTGATGACTCCCCGAGCTCTGCCGACTTCACTGACTACCTGCAGAGCCTCGGGCTAATGAAAGAGCATGCTCTGAATCCAGTACAGAGTGGGGATGCCACGGAACACGTTGAGAACAACCTGATGACAGACCGCACAGAAGGTGATGTGCCTTCCAGTGTGATTCTCACCAATGCAGAGCTTGAACACCCAGCATCTGCTGATGCTGTCGTTGAGTTTGCAGTAGCTGTACCGACAGCCAACCCGTTTGCAGTCAAGAACGGCGCAGCAAATAATGATCGTGACAGTGAAACTAAGCCGATGATTTCAACAAACCCATTTACATCACATATTGGTGACCTAAAGGCAGCCGAACACACTGGAGACAGGAACTTGAGCCCATCATTATCTGGTATCTTGACTAGCCCACGATCGCATACTGTTGGCATGCCTGGGTTGAGTCCCATCGATGAAGTATTGGCGAATGGAGAAGTTCCAACGGAAATTATGGTCGACACCACTGGGGCAGAAGTTGCAGACGTCGAACTTTCAGCTCTGAAAGAGAGCTCAGACATAAACCTACCAGTAGTAACAGGGAGTTCAGACATCGACCAGCCAGCGGTGACAGGGAGCTCAGACATCGAAGTGCAGGACGTGGTAGGACGTCCAATCGTCAAACTACTAAGATATGTAAGTGCACGCTCAGACGTTGAACTACCGGATGTGGTGGAAAACTCCGACTTCCCACGAGTTGTGACCGACAGATCAAACGACACACTGCTTGGGGTGACAGGAAGTTTAGATGTCAGGCCGCCATCGGAGGCAGACAGTGCATACGTCGAACTACCAGGAGCTATGGTAAGTTCAGCCATCGAGCCATTAGCTGTGGGAGAAAGCTCAGACGTCAAGCTGTCGACTGTAACTGAAAGCTCATATTTTGAACTACCAGCTGCGAGAGAAATATCCGACGCTAAACTACCTGACTTGGTAGACAGTTCAGACGTCACACAACCAGCACTTGCAGAAAGTTCAGATATCCAAAGCTCAGCTGTAACAGGAAGCTCAGACGTCGAACTGTCAACTGCCACGGAAAGTTCATATGCCAAACAACCATCTGTGAAGGAAAGTCCAGGAATCGAATCACGTGATTCAGCAGATAATTCAGCTATCGAAACATCATCAGTTGCAGAAGGTTTGTACGTTGCACCACCGGCTCCGGCAGAAGATGCAAACGGCAAGCTGCAACCTGAACCCAAAATTTCGTATAACGAGCTACGAGCTGAAACAGACACCTTGAACGTTAAGCTACCAGATGGGACAAAAAATTCACATGTCGAACTCCTTGGCGTGGCAGAAAGTTCAGAAGATAAATTGAAAGCGGCGAGAAAAAGTCCAGACTTTGAAGAATCAAATGTGACAGAAAGTTATCCCATGGGAGTACCGGATGCAGCTGAAATTCCAGGCGTTGAGTTTCTACAGGTGGTAGAAAGTTCAGACGCTGAACCATCGAAAAAAATAGTAAGTTCAAATGTTGAACAACGATATGCGGCAGAAACTTTCCACGCTGGAATAATGCATGTGGCAGAAAGTCCAGCTCTTGACATATCATTCACCATTGGAAGTACAGACTTTGAACCACCAACTGCGACAGAAAATGTAAACGTGAATCTAGTGACGACAG
Organism: Ashinkailepas kermadecensis; assembly: GCA_034440615.1. Taxonomy (NCBI): domain Eukaryota; kingdom Metazoa; phylum Arthropoda; class Thecostraca; family Neolepadidae; genus Ashinkailepas; species Ashinkailepas kermadecensis. Next base: position 78,477 of record JAOTOM010005047.1, on the reverse strand, counting down.
AAGAAAGTCTTGCCGACGAAATACGAGTTGCAACAGAAAGTTCAAACGTTGACCTACCATCGGTTATAGATAGCTCAGACATCGAGCTACAAGCTGTAACGGAAAGTTCAGATCTCGAACTTCCCGATGTGAGAGAAACTTCAGGTGCCGAGCTATCAGAGGTAACAACATCTTCGAACATTGAACTGGCGACTGCGACACAAAGCTCAGACTCCGGACTGACATATGCAACAGAAAGTTCAGAAGTTGACTTACTAAATGCGGCAGAAAGCTCAAATGCTAAGCCGTCGGAGAATGCAAACAGATCAACCGTCAAAAAACAAACTGTAGCAGAAACCTCAGATATTAAAGTAATGGATGTGGCGGGTAGTTCAGACGTCGATCTATCCCTGGATATAGACAGTACAGACAATGAACTACGAGCTTCCACGGAAAATGAAAGCGTCGACCTGCGGACTGCAACAGAAAGTACTGAGAACAAGCTACAAGATGCAACAGAAAGTTCAGAGATCCAATTGTCAGTTGTTGCAGAACGCTCAGTCATCCAGCTCCCGGATGGCACAGAAAGTTCAGACGTTGAACTGCTCGACATGGTGGACAATTCAGAAGTCCAGCTATCGGTGACAGCACAAAGTTTGAATATCGAGTTATCGACTGCTACAGAAAGCACAAACCTGGGAATGACAAATGCATTAGATAGTCCAGACATAAACTTACTAAAGGTGGTAGAAGTTTCAGAACTTGAACAACCAGTTGCAGCAGATGGGCCAGAAGTCGAATCATCAGACGTGATGCATGACTCAGACATTGAGCTACCACATGAGGTAAAAAGTTCAGATTTCGGACTCCTTGACGTGACAGAAAGTACAGAAGATCAGTTGATAGCGGCAAGAGAAAGATCAGACACTGAAAATTCAGCTGTGACAGAAAATGATGGCATGGGAGTACCAGATGCAGCTGAAATTACAGGCATTGAGTTGATGACGGTGATAAAAAGTTTGGACGCTGAGCCATCGGAAAAAATAGGAAGTTCAGATGTTGAAGAACAATATGTGACAGAAACATCAGACACTGTGCTAAAGGATATCGCAGAAAGTTCAGCTCTTGACATACCATTGACTACTGAAAGCATAGACTTTGAGCCAACAACTGCGATAGAAAACAGAAACGTGAATCTGGGGACGACAGAAGAAAGCCTTGCCAACGAAATACGAATTGCAATGGAAATTTCAGACGTTGAACTACCACCTGCAATAGACAGCTCAGATATCGAGCTACCAGCACTGACAAAACGTTCAGACCTCGAACTTCCCGATGCGAGAGAAACTTCAGGCGCCGAACTATCAGCGGTAGGAACATTTTTGGACATTGAACTGGCGACTGCGACACAAAGCTCAGACTCTGGACTGACACATGCAACAGAGAGTTTAGAAGTTGACTTACTAAATGCGGCACAAAGCTCAAGTGGAAAGACGTCGGAGAATGCACACAGATTAGCCGTCCAAAAACAAACTGTAGAAGAAACTTCAGACGTTAAAGTAATGGATGTGGCAGATAGTTCGGATGTCGATCAATGCTTGGTTATAGACAGTACAGAGGATGAACTCCCAGCTGCCACGGAAAATGGAAGCGCCGACCTGCCGACTGCAGCGGAAAGTCCTGAGAACAAGCTACAAGTTGCAACAGAAAGTTCAGAGTTCGAGTTGTCAGTTGCTACAGAACGCTCAGACATCCAGCACCAGGTTGGCACAGAAGGTTCAGACGTTGAGCTGCTTGGCAAGGTAAACAATTCAGAAGTCCAACTATCGATGACAGCACAATGTCTAACTATCGAACTGCCGACTGCTACAGAAAGCATAAACTTGGGAATGACAGATGTATTAGACAGTCCAGACCTAGACCTACTAAAGGTGGTAGAAAGTTCAGACATTGAACAACCAGCTCTAACAGATAGATCAGAAGTCGAATCACCAGATGTGATACATGGCTCAGAAGTTCAGCTACCAGATGTAACAAAAAGTTCAGATGTTAGAATCCTTGACGTGACAGAAAGTACAGAAGATCAATTGCCAGAGGGAAGAGAAAGTTTAGACCTTGAACAATCGGTTGTTACAGAAAGTTCTGGCATGGAAGTACCAGATGCAGCTGGAATTCCAGGCGTTGAGTTACTGACGGTGGTAAAAAGTTTGGACGCTGTGCCATGGGAAAAAATTGGAAGTACAAATGTTGAACAACAATATGTGGCAGAAACTTTGGAGGCTGTACTAAAGGATGTGGCAGAAAGTCCAGCTCTTGACATATCATTGACTACTGAAAGCAGAGACATTGAACCACCAACCGCGACAGAAAATGTGAACGTGACACTAGGAACAACAGAAGAAAACTTTGCCAACAAAATACGAGTTGCAACGGGAAGTTCAAACTTTGAAATACCATCGTTTATAGACAGCTCAGACATCGAGCTACAAGCTGTAACAGAAAGTTTGGACCTCGGACTTCTCAAGGTGAGCGAAACTTCAGGTGCCGAACTATCAGCGGTAGCAACATTTTCGGACATTGAACTGCCGACTGCGACACGAAGGTCAGACAATGTTCTGGCATATGCAACAGAGGGTTCAAAAGTTGACTTACTAAGTGAGGTAGGAAGCTCACATGCTACACCGACGGAGAATGCAGACAGATCACCTGTCAAAAAACAAACTGTTGCAGAAACTTCAGACGCTAAAATAATGGATGTGGCGGATAGTTCAGATATCGATATATCCCTTGTTATAGACAGTACAGACAATGAATTACCAGTTGCGGCGGAAAAGGAAAATGTCAACCTGCGGACTGCAACAGAAAGCCCCGAAAACAAACTACAAGATGCAACAGAAAGTTCAGAGTTTGAGTTGTCAGTTGCTACAGAACGCTCAGTCATCCAGCTACCGGCTGGCACAGAAAGTACTGACGTTGTACTGCTTGACAAGGTAGATAATTCAGAAGTCCAGCTATCGATGGCAGCACGAGGTTTAAACATCGAGTTACCGACCACTACAGAAAGCGTAAACCTAGAATTGACAGATGCATTAGACAGTCCAAACCTAGATCTACTGAAGGTGGTAGAAAGTTCAGACATTGAACAACAAGCCGCAACAGATCGACAAGAAGCCGAATCACCAGATATAATGCATAGCTCGGACGTTGAGCTGCCAGGTGAGGTAGAAAGGTCAGATGTTGACTCCACAGTTGTGATGAACAATTCAGATGTGAACCTACAAGATGTGGCGGGAAGTTCAGGCGTTGAATCCCTTGCTTTGGCAGAAAGTTCAGATGCCGTACTATCAGAGGGAAGAAAGGGCTCTGACATTGAACAAATGACTGAGGCAGAAAGCTCAGAAGTCGGAATACCATGCTTAACGGGACGATCGGACGTCAGCCTACCAGAGGTGGTTGGAAGTTCAGACATTGAACTATCGATGAATGCAGAAAGTTCATGCGTCGAAAGCCATCATGTTGCAGAAAGAATATTAGCGGTTGCAGAAAGTTCAGACATCGAACATCCAGCTATGACAGAAAGCTCATGTGTAGAACTGTCAACCAGTACTGAAACGGGAGTCAAGAAAGCATTTGTGAAGGCAATTCCAGGCATCGAATTAGCGGATCTGGTAGATAATTCAGGAATCGACACGTCATCAGTTGCAGAAAATTCGTACGTTGCAACGTCAGCCCTTGCCGAAGATGCAAACCACAAGCCGCAAACTGAACCAAAGAAATATTATAACGAGCTACGAGCTGTAACGGACACTTCAAACGTTCAGTTACCAGATGGGACACAAAGTTCAGATGTCGGACTCCTTGACGTGACAGAAAATTCAGAAGATCAATTGATAACGGTAAGAGAGAGTTCAGACGATGAGCAATCAGCTGCGACAGAACGTTCTGGCAGGCGAGTACCAGATGCAGCTGAAATTCCAGGAGTTGTGTTGCGGCAGGTGATAGAAAGTTCGGACGCTGAGTCGTCGGGAAAAACAGGAAGTTCAAATGTTGAACAACAGTCTGTGGTAGAAACTTCGGGCACTGGGCTAATGGATGTGGCAGAGAGTCCAGCTATTAACTTATCATTGACTGCGGAAAGTACATATTTTGAACCACCAACTGCGACAGAAATTGGAAACGTGAAACTAGGGACAGCAGAAGAAAGCCTTGACAACAAAATACAGATTGCAAAGGGAAGTTCAGACGTTGAACCATCTGTTATAGACAGCTCAGACATCGAGACACAAGCCATAACGGAAAGTTCAAACCTAGAACTCCTCGATGTGCGAGAAACTTCAGGTGCCGAGGTATCCGAGGCAGCAACATTTTCAGACATTGAACTACCTACTACGCCAAAAAGCTCAGTCACCGGGCTGACATATGCAACAGAGAGTTCAAAAGTTGATTTACTAACTGCTGCAGAAAGCTCAAATGCTACACCGTCAGATAATGCAGACCTCTCACCCGTCAAAAAGCATTCTGGGGTAGAAGCGTCAGACGTCAAAATAATGGATCTGACGGATAGTTCAGATGCCGATGCACCCTTGGCTATGAACAGTACAGAGAATGAATTACCAGCTGCGACGGAAAATGGAAGCGACAACCTGCGGACTGCAACAAGAAGTTCTGAGAACAAGTTACAAGATGCAACAGAAAGTTCAGAGTTCGAATTGTCAGTTGGTGCAGAACGCTCAGTCATCCAGCTCCCGGCTGGCACAGAAAGCTCAGACGTTGAACTGCTGGTGGACAACTTAAAAATCCAGCAATCGATGGCAGCACAAGGTTTAAATATTGAGTTACTGGCTGCTACCGAATGCATAAATCTTGGAATGACAGATGCATTAGACAGTCCAGACCTAGAACTACTGCAGGTGATCGAAAGTGCAGACATTGAACAATCAGCTGGAACAGAAAGGCCAGAAGTCGAATCACCAGATACGATGCATGACTCAGCAGTTGTGATGAACAATTCAGACGTGAACCTACGAGATGTGGCGGGAAGCTTAGACGTCAAACCCTCTGCTTTGGCAAACAGTTCAGATGGCGAACTATCAGAGACAAGAGATGGCTCAGACATTGACGAAATGACTGAGGAGGACAGCTCAGAAGTCGGAATACCATGCTTAGCAGGACATGCAGACGTCAGCCTGCTAGATGAGGTAGGAAGTTCAGACATTGAACTATCGATGAATGCAGAATGGTCATGCCTGGAAAACCAGCATGTTGAAGAAGGAATGTCAGCACTTGCAGATAGTTCAGACATCGAAAGCCCAGCGGTAACAGAAAGCGCATATGTCGAACTGCGAACGAATACGGAATGGTCGGATGTCGAACAAACATCTGCGAATGGAAGTACACACATTGAATCAAGGGATTTGGCAGATAACTCAGGCATCGACATATCTTCAGTTGCAGAAAATGCATACGTTGAACCACCAGTTCCAGCACAAGATGAAAATGCCGAGCTGCAAACTGAACCAAAATGTTCTTACAGCGAACTACGAGCTGCAACAGATGGCTTAAACGTTGCGCTACCAGATGTGACGACAAAAAGGTCAAACGTCGGACTCCTGCACATGATAGAAAGTTCAGAAGACCAATTGATAGCGGCAGAAGAAAGTGCAGACGTTGAACAATCAGCTGCAACGGAAAGTTCTGACATGGGATTACCAGGTGCAACCGAAATCTCAGGTGTTGTGTTGCTGAAGATGGTAGAAAATTCGGACGCTGAGCCATCGGCTAAGACAGTAAGTCCAAATGTTGAACAACAATTTGAGGCAAAAACTTCGGACGCTGGACTAATGGATGTGGCAGAAGGTTCAGCTATTGATATCTCATTGACAACAGAAAGTACATACTTTGAACTACCAACTGCGACAGAAAATGTAGACGAGAAACTATGGAGAAAAGAAGAAATATTTGACAGCAAAGTAGGAGTTGTAACAGAAAGCTCAGATGTTGAACTACCAGCTGTTTTAGACAGCTCAGATATCGAGCTACAAGCTGGGACAGACAACTCACTCATCGAGCTAGAAACTGATACAGAACATTTAGACCTGAAGCTCCTCGATGTCAGAGTAACTTCGGACTCCGAGCTGTCAGAAGCAACAACATTTTCGGACATTGAACCACCGATTGTGACACGAAGCTCAGACACCGGACAGACATATGCAACACTGAGCTCAGAAGTTGATCCACTAAATGTGACAGAAAGTTCACATACTAAACAGTCGGAGAATACAGACAGATCATCCACCAAAGAACAAATTGTGGCGGAAACTTCAAACGTTAAAATAATGGACGTGGCTGATGGTTCAGATGTCGATCTATCCTTCGATATAGACAGCACAGACAATGAACTACCAGCTGCGACGGAAAATGTGAATATCAACCTGTGGGCTGCAATAGAAAGTTCTGAAAACAAACCACGAAATGCAACAGCAGACACAGAGGTCGAATTGCCAGGTGCTACAGAACGCTCAGTCATCCAGCTGCCGGCTGGCATAGAAGAAAGTTCAGACGTTGAACTCCATGACATGGCAGAAAATCCAGACGTCCAAGAAGCAACGACAGCAAAAGTTTTAAGCATCGAGTTCCCGACTGCTGCAGAAAGTTTAAACGTCGGAATGACAGATGCATTAGACAGTCCAGATTTTGGCTTGCGGGAGGTGGTAGAAAGTTCAGACATTGAACAACCAGCTGTAACAGCTAGGTCGAAAGTCGAATCACCAGATGTGACACATCGCCCAAACGCTGAGCTACCAGGTGGGGTGGACATTTCAGACGTTGAACCATCAGTTGTCATAGACAATTCAGATATCAGCCTTGGAGAAATGGGGGAAAGTTTGGATATCGAACCCTGTGCCCTGGCAGAAGGTTCAGAGGACGAATTGTCCGCCGTAGCAGAGGGCTCGGACATTCAACAACTGACTACGACAGACAACTCGAACGTCGGAGTACCATATTTAACAGGAAATTCATATGTTGAACTGCTGAAGGTGGTGGGAGGTTCCGACACTGAACTATCGGAAAATGCAGGAAGCTCACGCGCCGAAAAAAAACATGCTGCAGAAACGTCTGGCGTTGAACTAATGGTCGTGGTAGATACTCTAGACATCGCCTTATCATTGGCTACAGAAAGTGTAGGCATCGAAGAACTAGCCGCGGCTAAAAATGCAAGCGGACAGGCGCCGGCGGCAACAGAAAGTGATGACGACAGACTACGAGCTACCACAGAAAGTTCAGACGCTACGCGGCCAGCAGCAGCAGCAGCAAGTTCAGGGATCGAATCCCTGGATGCAACAGACAGCTCACACGTTCAACTACCAGGTGAGACAGAAAGTTCAGATTTCGAGGCAGCATTTGCGACACAAAGTTTCGGAGTCGAATTACTTGGCGTGACCGGAAGTTCAGAAGGCGAACTGTCAGCGGTAACAGAAGGTTCATACATTGAACAGCCGACTGCGACGGAAAGTTCGGACGTTGGAGTACTGTATGTAGCAGAAGGCTCAGACGTCGTACATCGATGCATGATAGAAGGTTCGAAATCTGAGCTCTTCGATGTGGCAGAAAGTCCAGATGTTGATTCATCATTGGCTACAGAAGGTACAGACATTGAACTGCCAGCCAAGATCGAAAATATGAACGGCACGGTATTGACAGAAACAAAATGTTCAGACAACCATTCGCAGGCTGCAGCAGAAGACTCAGACGTTGACCTAGCAATCGTCAAAGAAAGATTGGACGTTGGACCACTGTCTGTGACAGAACGCCCGAATATCGAACTGCTTGATGTGACAGAACGTTCAGAAGCCGAAATATCATCGGCGCCAGAAAGTTCGAGCATCCTATTACCGACAGCTGCCGAACACCTAGATGTCGAACGGTCCGGTGTAATCGGAGGTTCAGAACTGGAACTAATGAGGGTGATGGAAGGCTCAGATATTGGCCTGACATTGATGGCAGAAAGTCCAGACGTTGAACGATCTGCTGCAACAGAAAACTTGAAAGTCAAATCACTAGACGTGACAGAAAGTGCAGACGTTGAAATACCAGACGTGGTAGAAAGTTCAGACGTATTACTTCCAGTTGTTAGAGAAAGCTCAGAAGTTCAGCTATCAGCTATGACACAAATTTCAGACGTCGAACGACTCAATATTGGAGAAAGCTTAGCAGCCGAATTATCAGCGGTAGCAAACAAATTAAGCATCGAAGAACCAGTTGTTGCAGATAGCTCAGGCGTCGAAATTCAGGATACAATACAAAATACAGAACTTGACTTAGCGAGGGTGGGTAGAAAGTTCGGACGTTGAAGCATCGGAGCTAGTGGAAAATGCAAATACAAAGCCAACAGCGGTAATAGGAAGTTCAGAAGTCGGATCGGTGGATGTTACAGAAGAATCAGACGTTGAACTACCAATGATGACAGGAAGTTCAGACTTCAATTTGTCAACCGTGATATATAGTTCGGATGTCGGTCTGCCAGAGGTGACAGGAGGGACAGATGTTGAAGCATTGACGATCACAGGAAGCTTAGATGTCGAACAACAACCCGTGACAAAACAATCAGAAGTCGAACCACAAAATGTAGCGGCAAATTCAGACGTCGAGCGGCTGGATGTGGCAGTGCGTTCGGGCATCCACGCATTAGATGCTACACAAAGTTCAGACGTGGAATCGCCAATTACAATAGCAAGCCCAGATGTTGAATTATCGCCTGTGATAGAAAGCTCATACGTCATGCCACCAAGTGTGGAAAACAGGTCAGGTGAAAAATTGCATTTTGTCACAGACGGGTTGAACGTCGAGCTAAAGAACATTGCAGAAGCTTCGAGCTTTAAACTTCCATCTGCGACTTACAGAGGAGACATGGAACCGCTGGACACAATGGAAAGCTCAGATTTTGAACTGTCGACTATGACAAGAGGTGCTAATTCCCAGCTGGCCGCTGTAACATCAAGAACGAATGTACGCCTTACAAGAGCAATAGCAGACGAACACGTCGGATTGGTGGCTGCAGGAGCAGACACGAGCGTGGAGCTGCCGACCGAGTCAGCAGGAACGGGGACCGAGCTGCTAGATGTGACAGCAACCACGGACCAAGGACTGTCGGATGTGGCAGCAAGCACGAACCAAGGACTGTCGGATGTGACAGCAACCACGGACCAAGGACTGTCGGATGTGGCAGCAACCACGGACCAAGGACTGTCGGATGTGGCAGCAAGCACGAACCAAGGACTGTCGGATGTGACAGCAAGCACGAACCAAGGACTGTTGGATGTGGCAGCAACCACGGACCAAGGACTGTCGGATGTGGCAGCAACCACGGACCAAGGACTGTCGGATGTGACAGCAAGCACGAACCAAGGACTGTCGGATGTGGCAGCAACCACGGACCAAGGACTGTCGGATGTGGCAGCAAGCACGAACCAAGGACTGCTAGGTGTAGCAGAAGCTGAGGACGTCAATTTATCGGCTGTGGCAGAAGGTAACCATGTTAAACTACCACTTACGGCAGCAACCATGGATGTCGAACTTGAGGCCATACCAGCGATTGTAGAAAACGCAATGCTTACCACGACAGAAAACATAGATGCCGAACCTTCAGCTGTAACAGCACTTACGAATCAAGAACGATCCGCAGAGATCGACAGCACGTGCGACGAGCTGACGGCTGTGACAGCAGGCACGGGCACACGGTCGCTGGCTGGGACGGATAATGCGAATGCTGCACCATGGGATATGATAGCTGGCACGGAACAAATGCTGAAAGTCGCGGCAGAACGTACACAAGTCGACCTTATGATAAAAGACACGGACGAAGGATTGCCGGTCGAGACAGAGGGCAAGAATGTCAAACTACTGGATCTGCCAGCTAGCACGGGTGAAGAACTGCCCTCTGACACAGAAGATACGGACGTCAACCTTTCAACAGTAAAAGGAGGTACAGATGAAGAACATCCGGCATTCAGTGGAGGAACAGCCATTGGATTGCCAGCTGTGGCAGAAGGAACAGATACAGATCCACCAAGTAGAGAGTTAATCGAGAAGGAAGAGCTACAGACAGAGACAGATCGCATATATATCGAGCTGCCCACTGGCACAGCAGGCATAGATGGAGAATTTCCGACTGAGACTGAAAGCACAGTCGTTGAGCCACTGGATGTGACATCAGGCAATTATAGGGAACTTACAGTCTCTACAGACAATGTGAGCGTCAAATTGCCGGGAATTGCTGGAGAGATCGATCTGGAACTGCCGGCGGTGGTAGGTGATATGGAGTCCGAGCTTTTTAATGCGCCAGACACGGAACTGTCGACTGTGGCAGCAGAAACGAAAGTCGAAACGCCGTTTGCAATAGATGGTACTGAATTAGAGGTGCCGGTGGGGACACTAGGAACAGCGGACGAACTGGTTGCTGTTACGGAAAGTGCAAAAGTTAAGCTGTCGCCAGGGGTAGCCAGTATAGACGAAAATCTTCTGACTGTGACAGGAAGCCCATACGCAGAATTATTGGCTACAGAACAGGACATGCCAGTCCAGATCCCGGTTATGACAGCAGATACGGACTTCGAGCTGCCGACGGTAGCAGAGGGCCCAAACGCAACACCTTCCGTTGTCGAAAATACATACGATGCGCTACCGACTGAGATGGCAAGTGTGAGCTATCCACTGTCTACTGGAACCGAAAATAAAAATATCGAAAGATGGAATACAACGGCAGACACGGATGGAGACCGGCCTGTTCGCACACAAGATAATGTTGTTCATCTGGAAAAATTGCAAGCAAAAATGGATGACGAATTGCCGGCTTTGAAACACAGCTTACAGCTAGAAACTCCAGATGTGGCGAGGGAAGCAGGCTTTGAACCACTCGGCACGAAAGCAAGCGAGAATGGCGAACTGCTGGCTGTGACGGAACGTAATCTGCAGACAGAGATAGAAGTGCTGGCTGCGATAGGAGGTAAGGATGCTGAAACGTTAGAGAGCATTGCAGATCCTCCAAGCGAATGTCCAAATATTCAAGAGTACGCAAGTAATGACAGCGAAGTTGTGGCTTTCGCTGACATCGCAAGTGGTGAATCGCATGAATGTGACGAGTCTCAACCTGATGTCGAAATTTCTACTGGTACAGCAGGCGGTATATCCGCTGATCTATGGGATGCAACCTCAAACGCTAAGGAGGAACTCGCGGTTGGGGCAGATAGTGCAAGCGTCGGTCTGGCGGGTATGACTGCATGTACAGACATGAAGTTGTCGGCCATGATAACAGGCTCAAACTCCGATCTTTCGACTGCGCTAGTGGACATGGACGTGGAACTATCGACTGTGACAGCAGGAGCGAAAGATGAGACACCATTTGCAAAGAGGGATGTTGAATCCGAAGAGCCGGTGGTGATAGCAGAATTCGAGGAAGAGCTGCTTCCTGGTGCAGAAAGTGAAATCGTGGAACTGCCAGCAGTGACAGCATACATCAATGAAGAACAATTGAGTGAGACAGGAGGCACATATAAAGAACTACTAGCTGGGAGAGAATTCGCATCAGTCGAGCTACCGATTGTGGAAATAGGCAAAGATGCTGTGCTACCGACTGTAGAAGAAGGTTCAGGCATCGACACATCTGCACTGACAGAAAGTTTAGGCAATGAAGGAATGTCGGAAACAGTAAGTTCGGACGATATGCACTCGATTGCCACAGAGCAGACAGAAATCGAAGTGTTGGCTGTGATGGGAGGTAAGGATGATGAAGTGTCTGCTGTGACAGCAGCTAAGACCGACGATTTTTCGTCTACGAATGATGCGAACATCGAGGTGCCGATCACTGCAGAGGGTATGGATGCTTCACACGTGACAGTCAATATGGATGATCCATTCAGGGTAGCGGATTGTCAAGATCTCAGGGACAATTCCCGTTCACCAGCAGGATGTGGCAGTCCACGAGCCGACGTACTGCACTATATCACCGACAAGAGGTGCCTTGAGGTTGAACAAAATCTGGAGCTGAAGGGTGTTGTCGCACATTCTGCAAATAAAATCATTTCGACCAAGACAGAAATCATTGTAGATCCTCCCAGCGACTGTCCAAATTTTCAAGATTACGCATGTAATGACAACGAAGTTGTGGCTTCCGCTGACCCCACAAGTAGTGAAATGCATGAAGATGACGAGTCTCAACCCAACCTCAGTTTTACTGAAACACTTGCGGAGAGTACACGGCAGAACGCACCTAGCATTGTAGTTGATAGTACTGATGAGGCGCGGGGCGCTCAAAACATGATGATACTTGAGTCACCAAGTGAGGTGAAGCCGCATGTAAAGGCAGATAATAATACTGTAACTGAAGATATGCACGGCGAAACTCACTCACTTGATGGTAATTACAATCATTGGAAGTCCAGAGAAGCTCGACTCAACACTGACTTCTTGGGGAAGCATACGAAACAAGATACAATAGCTTCCGAGAACGTTGATGGACCGACAACGGAGCATACAGATTATTATCTCGATCTAGACAAAACAGGAATAACAACGACATCCAACATAGCTGTCGAAGCTGAAGTAAGCGAGAGCGCGGGGAACAGTGAGCACATGGACACAGACGTCAGAACCGAAATTATTCCGGTCCTGCAAGGTACACTAGACCAGACGAGCGCGAATGTCCTTTCCGCAGCTGACACTGGGAGCCATAGGGGACAGTGCGTTGAAGATGCAGAAGAGCGAGCCAGTTCCGCAGGCGGGCCTGAAAACGCTTCTCAGAAGCAAAGGGGGATGGAAGCTTCAAAACTTACTCCAGATTGTAGCCACCAAATTAGCACTGAAGAAAACGCTCAGCACACGAGTCCACCAGAAGGAAAGGCAAGTCCGCCAATCACAGATAACACGAATGATGACGTCGAGAGTACTGTTCCACCTTCAGCACTCGAGACTGATTCCACCAATGAAACTAATGTTTCCATGCTATGCCAAGGCACTGATGAATATAAATGTGCTGGGTCACGTTCCCACGACGAAACGCACCCTGTCACTGAAGCTGCATTCAGCTCAAAGGCAGAAGAACACAATATTCTGCTACAGGGACCTCAAATGGAGGGAATCGACACCGATGAAGATCATGAGCAAGAAGATAAATCAGGAGTAGAGCAAGAAGAGCCTGTTTCAGAAATTGAGCACAAGAGCGCAATTCCACATGATGATCACGCGACGGTGCAGAGAGAAGCAGCTGAACCCGAACTCCAGATTACAGAACTTGACACAGAACTTCTAGCAGGTCCAACAGCTGATTCTTTGTCGCGCAAGGACGGCGTCAACTGCAACGGGAATGTGAAGGCACTAAACCTGACACACGTGCTTCAGACAAGCAATGCCGAATCATATGCAGTACTGCCAAGTGCGGAAAAGCTTGCAGACAGGATAGAAGATAGCGATTTTGATTTCGAAGACTTAATCATTCCAGAATCAGGATGTGGTGAGGATTTCGTTCCGGACATCCAACATAGCGCTGTTTTGAAAAACGATACAGAAACTGAACGAAGTTTTCCTGATCTGTCTGACAATGCTTCTCTCTTCAGTCTTCACAGCAAGCTCGGGACTGAATACAGAGATATGACTGGAGCTGGAGTAGATGAAGAAATACCAACGCAATGTCATGGGGTACAATCTGGTCATCTGGAAAGCCTCCAGGAAGCAGCCGTTCAAAGAGCAGAGGCTGAAGTCAATAATTCCAGTTTAACACCTATTCTTTCAAGGACCAATCATCCTCCAAGTCTAGGCGTTGATGATATCAGGCACGGTCTTGATGTTCCTGGCGACACATCTCTTGAGACGAAACATGTACAAGAGCAAGACATTGAAAGCCAACTGCAGTCTGGAGATAGTATGGCTTCCATGAAACTGGATGAACATGGATTCAACCATAAGATTAATGGGACCCAGGGAGAAGACATTTCGCGCCTTAGTAGTCATTGGAGTGCTTCGAGCACCGAAGGCGAGGGGTCAACAGAGTTGAGATCAAATACCAGATACAGTCACGCAATATCACAAGCTGATTCTGAAGAACTAAAGTCGTCAAGCATGGATCAGAATGCTTCTAAGCCACATTCAACGGATGAATATCAGCTAATGTCCGATGAAAGGTTTGAAGACCGGCAGATTCAACTGAAACGTGAACAAAGTTCTCAGGAGCTCGTCAGACCAGATGGTGATATGCATTGTATCAGCCGTGGTGACGGGGAAGAAGACGTGGCAAGTTCTGATGCAAGTTTTCAAGATACTACAAGACCAGAAATCTGCTTCACGTCTGCCAGCTCTGGGATGAAAAATGGAGGACATGGAATATCGGAAGGAGTCTCACAAGATGCTGTCAAACTAGACGCCACCGCAACATATGGAAACAGTAAAAGTTTGGCAAGGCATGTCACGAACTGTCAAGACCTTTCAGACCCGGACTGTGAAACCTATGCTTCCCCCACTGATGAGAAAATTGAGGGTGGGGTGGTACCTGATATTGGGTCTCAAAATGATATAAAACAAAATGAAGACCTGGACGGTTTAGACGGAAAAAGTGAGATTCTAAGTCATCTTATCCCTGAAGAAAACTCTGAGTGCATCAGTACTGCTGGATGTAACACGCAACTTTGCTTCTACAGAGAATGCAATAGGTGGTGATGTTTTGTTTACGAAAGATTCAAATGGGGGCACAAAGGCAGACAGTGTGTCATGCTCTACAGCGACCTATGACAAGGACGAAGACGACATGATATCGGTAGTAAGATCTCATAGCATCACAAAGTCATGCAGTGAACTTGATGAAAACAACCAAGGTCATAATTCATGTGAAATACTCACGGAGTTGGTACCGAGTTCTGAAGAATACATCACGGAGTTAAGTGGGCTAGCTCTCTCGAATTCAGGCGAATTTGGAAGAAACCTGTCCTTCACGGACGCTGGTGCGCCAGCGAACAATGGTATACACCAATCACCGGTCAAAGCTCCGCTTGTAGGCTCAGAATATCCTGAAGATATATCAGTAGCTCCTGAGACCTGGGCGTCAAGCACTGCAGATATTGGTGAGCTGCATTTTGTTGACGTAGAAGGAAGGACGATAGATACAGATTACTTGGATGAGCTGCATGTCAGCGATCAAGAGCTTGGTGATCCAATTTTTGGACACTCACAAATGGAGATGTATGATGACCATGAATACAGCGGAATATCTTCAAAAGCAGTTTCAAGTACAGAAGCACGTCAGACTGCCGGACTTTACCCAGACGATAACCATGATACGCTTAGAAAACCAGGTGACGAGTTAACGATTCCTGAAATGGCTGGCTTGGAAACGAATACGTTCGTGGACGCTGATTGGGTTATCGATTTGAAAGCCAATAGTCCCGACATGGAAAATGCCGCTAGTGAGGAAGTTCCTGCTCAGTCGGTTGGTTCAGGAGTAACCACCATTCTAAAGACACCAGTTATCAACAAAAGCTACGACGGCGACCTGACCGTGAATTCAAGTGGAGCAGCATATTTCAGAGCAGATTACGAGGAGGACGACATGCTGTCGCAATCTGATGAGGATTACTATGGCGAATTTAGACTTGGCAAACCAAGGGTGTTTAGTATGTCAGATACACCAGATTACAGAAGTCTTAACAATGAGGAGGCGCTTTGTCAATCAAAAGCCTCTGAGGTGATGACTACGTCCCCTGACGACCTGGGCCGAGCACCCTCACGGAGCAACACCAGCGGCACTCCTCGGCCAGTGTCGTCAGTTTTCGGCACTCCTCCCGCGGACGAGTCGTCCTACTTCCCAGCAGGCGAAGATGCATCCGAAGAGACAAAGCACGCAGCAGTCGGCAAAGGAAAAACTGAAGGTATGGCTTGCATTATTCCTCATTGACTACCTTCCTGTGTTACTTTTGTGTATATTCCAGAAAATGTACACAGCTAGGCAAGATAAAATTAACATTTATAGGTCCATTCACATATAATTATAAAAAGGAATACAGTGGAGAACTGGCAATTGGGGGAAATTACTTGGGAACCTCGGAATGCGTATTAGGAGCAGCTTAAGATACCAAGGATCTAATGTATCGTCTTAGATTGATCACTGTGTACATATCACCTAATACACATTATGAACTTAATTCACACTATTGAAATCAGAGGCGAAGCAATGGTATCATTTTATTTTTGAAATGCATGGACGAGATGCGCTCGATATCGCACCCACTTCTCGTTTGTCTCTTCTTTCAAGCACATTTATTATCCATCTAACAAACACATTCAATGAAACATTCCACCAGGAGTCACTGCATTATTGTGACCAGTACCTAGAAACCCTTCCCATACCCTCATAACTCTTGTTTGCGGAAAAGCAGGTGATGTGTACGAATTCTTCGGCTCGTATTCTTCGGGTATCGGCAGCAAAGAGGCCAGCCTGTCGCGGGAAACCATGTCCACTCCTGCAACAATGTTGGCAGAGGACGAAAACGTCCCGAACAGCCTGGAGGGGCGTCGTGGTAAGTTGTTGCTGCAAGTCAGCTTCTTAACACATTATAATGGTGTTTAATGTCCAAAGAGACGGGGGTGATCAGACGGTGAAGCGAAGGCAAGCAGGGGAGCATTTAGGGAGGAATAGAACGATGAATAAGGTTTCTAGAATATGGATATTGATGCAACTTGGAGCCGTAAATATGAAGGCTTTGAGGGCTGTTACTAGGCTATGATCAGTTTTTCTTCATGTTCACCAAATTGCCACCTAAGAGTGACTCATTGATATGCAGCCATTGATAGTAATTTACATTTTCAGACCATGCTGCGGGAGATCCTGTCACCGATGACTCCAAATGCGTTGACGAAAGCGAAGAGGATGCCTGGCACACGTGCGTTGTTGGTGGAGAGGAGCATAAGATTGACATGCAGATCATAAAGCCATACAAAAAGGTGCGTATTTTTGTTAATAAGGTCACGTTGCCTGCCGTAATACTGGTTTTGAACGTAATGCCATTCGCTTCAAACCAATTGCATTTAGACATAAAATATAGTAATATTTGCGACGAAGCCATTCAACTGGTGAATGTTTGCGATGCAAAATGTTCAAGCCTGATGTTTTATGTGCAGATTATTATCCAACACCACCTATATGGCATTGCGACTCACTCACAAATAACATGTGCATGCGCATAGATTGAGATGAGTCGGCGTGCATTTGCTATTGTGTTGTATTATATTGTATTGTCCAATTAGTTTTCCTAAGCTACATTTGTTACGATTTAGTAATCACAAAATACTTGGGTAAATTTATAGCATTTCTCTACTGTAACGGCAGCTGTTCAATCCATCAATAATGCATCATTCTTACTTGCTTACGACAACTGACAAGATCGCTTTGCAGCTAAGACTTACCAAAATGTAGAAGTCAAGGTAGTGCATGGCGACTTGGCGCAAGCAATGCATATTTTCAATCATTAGCATAGGAGCATGGGCAACACTATAGCATGCTATGCACCCTCTCACCACTTTTTCGGGACTTGAGACAATGACCCTATTACTTTACCTGCACATAATCCACTTTTTCCGACGCCATGATGCGAATTCGCTTTGTGTTGCCATCTCAGGTGCTGTCACATGGTGGGTTCACCGACACCACTCCAGGACAGGCTATCATTGTCTTCTCCGCCTGCCACCTGCCAAGTAGAAGCCGGCAAGATTACAGCTACGTCATGGACCACCTGTTCCTGTAAGTGCTGAGCTATTGTGGCTCACCCACACAGCCGATATACTATATAATTTCCCTGAAGCCTCATCGGTACGATACTGACGGTTGTCTGGATTCACAGACGAACGAAATGGGGAACTCACTCATGTTTTACCTGGCTATTTCGAATAACTGGTAATTCCTACACCTGATGTATCTTTGGATCCGCGAGCTGCTTGTCGAGGTTTTTTTCTCATCTGACGCCATGCCTGTGATAGACACCAGTGATACAGGATCTAAGCATTGTATTAACTGGTCCTAAAACCAACTTTTGTTTGAATTTATACATGTAAGGTGCGTGTGATGGAAACCCAGGAGCGGTTTTGCTCCGTTTTCAGGGTACAGTCCTGCTTTTTTGCTCTTCAGATGTGTTAGCGCTTGGTAGCATAGGGCGGTATGTAGCCTGAGGCGGTTTTCCCGTTATGCTGCAGACTATTGTTGGTGCTTAAAAAGCAATGCGGCGAGCAACGAGCATCTATATATTTCGTTGCATCCAACTATCACATCGCGTCTTCCCACTGTCGGTACCGTGGCGCACCCCTCCCCGTAGCGACATCTCCAATATAGATGGCGCCAGCGACGCACTCACTGAGGGCGCCACCAGCGGCCAGAGAGAGATTGCGACTCACTTGCATACTTCTGCCTGGCAACAGACAGGGATGCGCTACTTCCTGGGTTAGCTTTCCTATAATTTATCAGCCATCCGTTCGTGTTACAGACGGTAGCCATATCTTGGTTCGACCTTGCGTGGTCTGCTACGAACGGCAAGGTGGTATAACTGGTACATTTCTGTGTCCGACATTTTTAAATATGAGAATGCTAGTGTTGTGCATGGAGTTGGGAAATATGGGACCCATTGGCACTGCATTGCTTCGATCTCGCTAACGACGAATTATAACATTAACTGTTCATTGATTTGACAGTCTTGAATGTTTACCTTAAGCATTTCTTGAGCGAATTAAAACGTCCCGCGATGTACCTTTCTTTATCTAGGGGCATGTGCAGAAATTCCTTGTGTGATACCTTGTGAATGACACTGTAGCTTGCGTAGGTTGAATTTGCAAGTCCCCTTCTCTCTATGTTTACCAGTGCACATTTTATACTAGTGCTAGCAACTAAATATTGAAGCACATATATTTCAACAAGAAATATTTCAAGACCTCGCTCCATCGGTTTAGCCACTCTACCCCATTTGGAATCAAACGTCGATGATATCCTGCCATTCCACCTACTCTCAGGTACGTGCTGGCGACGTTGGACCAGCTGGTCTCGGACGAGTACGTGCTGGTGTACCTGCACGGCGCCACCGACAGCTCGTGCTCGCCCACCTTCGGCTGGCTGCGTCGGTGCTACCAGTTGATCGACCGACGTCTGCGCAAGAGTCTGAAGGGCTTGTACCTGGTGCACCCGACGTTCTGGCTACGGACGCTGGTCGTCCTGACACGTCCCTTCATCAGGTGGGCAGCTGCTGCAGTGGTTGACCCTCCATCAAGTGACAAACTGCCGGTTCGGTGGTCCTTCGCCAGGCCACGACTTCAGCCATGGAGGAACCTTGTCATGATATCAGGAAATGTAATCGGTGACGTGGGCACGCAGTGAACATATAGTCGACGCGCTCTGAAGCACCGAGCCACACCTATCACCAGTCACCACGCAATAACTCATTTGATATGACTTATGGCAGCAGGAATCCTGCAATAATATGGAAGCTCAGGTATCGGTGATTTCATGCTCAATATAATTTGTTTTATGACCGTCATTTGGTCATGATGGCTGTCGCGTTTTGCTATGTTTATCGCCCGGCTTGAGGCTTGCGGTATAACATGGGGAATTATCATGCATGTGATTCACTGAGTGAGGTTTGCCCACTGCATCTGATATGTTGTAAGGGTTAAGTGAGTAACTGCAACTGTTGAAAGATCCCAATAAACGGAGAAATTCATGTGCAATTATACGATATATATTGTTTAGCATGGTGTCCTGGCCACAGTTTTAACATATTTAGCAAGGAACACAATTCCAGCTGCTCCTCCAATGCTTGGAGTATCCAAGCTATGGGATACTCCAATCCTAAACAATGCCACAGAAGTTCACATATGCGATTAAACAAGCAGGCATTGTGGCTCTTTGTCGCAGTATGTGATATGGTATGTATGTGCACGCAGTATGTATGTGTATGTGATATGTGCACAATGTGTCGTTCGTTTAAATTTTCGTAAATCGTTGCCATTTGCCCCGGCATTGACTTGGGCGGGGGGGGGGTCTAACGTCCCCATGTTTTCTTCCTAGATGACGCGAAAACTAAAGGACACCGCCTTCAAAAGTTCAGTACCACTCCTGTTATCAGATCTACACATTGTCGCATATTCTCATGTGTCATCCGAGGTTACTGGTCATGACGTCACCAGTGAGGACGTGTTTTCAGTTTCGACACTCCGAATTGGATATTCTGCTCCGGTTAGTAGGTTAGAGCTGCAACATGTTTATATGGAAACGTATTGATCAGACCGGCACATGACGCCAATATTGACCAATGTAGAATCAATGTAACAAGGTATCAATGTCCCTGGGCCCATCCTAAGTAATCATATATTTTCGGATTTTACTCGAAGCTCTAGGTGGGAAGCGTATTTAACTCAACTATATTTGTCTGCTACATGTTGTAAATATATATATGATATTATTCCTATGTTATGGGAGCTGAACAATACTATCACGTTTAACGTGACATGCTCATCATATATTAAATAGGCAGTGAATCAAATCATCCAACTAGGCAAGGTATCTGGCAAACGACAATCTAAATCGGCATCGGAGTATTGCATTTCATGAAAATCAGCAGCATGAAGTCCATATGTCAGAAAGAATGGGCGAGAGGCAATCTTGACCTCATACCAAGACCATCATATGTGAAGCATAAATTGTTGCAAATTATCAATTCACTGTGCTATTTTTACTTATTATTATAATAGTGCCTATATTATACTGCCTTGCGTGATACATGGATTTAAAAATGAATGCACAAAATTCTTACTATTTTACTTGACCTGACCATGACATCAACCATGACCTCAAACAGCAAACGTATGCGCTCATGCCACTGGCAAGATTAAGAGTTATTGATTGCCGTGCCTCCATCGGGAAAACCTGCCGATTGGGCATCGATATAAATCAGTAATGACAATCCGACTGTCGAAAATTCGAAATTGTACCTTAATCTTGATCTATGACGTCTGTATGATCCCAGAGATCAACATTTGCATACCATCAAGCATACATCGTAGAGGACTATCGAGCGCCGTTTGAATCAGTTCGATACATTCCTTGACTGCTGAGACAGATAGGGGTGTTATGTGTTATTCTCCCGCTCCAAGTCAATGGCATTCGGCCAAGACCTCAATCAATGCCAGGTTAATTGACGAAGCAAATGGTCGAGTACGCCCTCTTGACCCATATTCGTCTTCTCACAGTGCCAAGTTCAGCCGCAAGCTGCACTACGTGAACGGACTGCGAGAACTCAGCGACCTGATCCCGATGAACCACGTCACCATACCGGACACCGTGAAACAGTACGTGTCCGGCACCGGACGTCACCTGCCTCCTGTCTGCTGGGACTTGCGCGGGTCTTGTGCGGGTCTTGTGCGGGTCTTGTGCGGGTCTTGTGCGGGTCTTGTGCGGGTCTTGTGCGGGTCTTGTGCGGGTCTTGTGCGGGTCTTGTGCGGGTCTTGTGCGGGTCTTGTGCGGGTCTTGTGCGGGTCTTGTGCGGGTCTTGTGCGGGTCTTGTGCGGGTCTTGTGCGGGTCTTGTGCGGGTCTTGTGCGGGTCTTGTGCGGGTCTTGTGCGGGTCTTGTGCGGGTCTTGTGCGGGTCTTGTGCGGGTCTTGTGCGGGTCTTGTGCGGGTCTTGTGCGGGTTTTGTGCGGGTCTTGTGCGGGTCTTGTGCGAGTCTTGTGCGGGTCTTGTGCGGGTCTTGTGCGGGTCTTGTGCGGGTCTTGTGCGGGTCTTGTGCGGGTCTTGTGCCCGATGGAGGTGGGGGATTCGTGGGATGACATATCTGACATGTGGACTGGTGCATTGTTGGTCCCTACGCAGGACATTCTGTACGCTGCACCACTGCAAGATCTGGTCCGGGAGTTTCAGGGTCCACGGTCCACGCTGCCCAGTCTACAACTCGTGGCATTAACCTGGCGCCGATGGAGCATCTGGCCTGCCACGATAGGCTGGAGCTCATTTGTTTTCCCTTCTGGTTGCTCGTGGAAAACGGTCTGTTCTGCAAACAAGTGTAATCGTTACACTACGGCTCCATCAATGAATTGAGAATGCCGATGTCCTAAAGCTCAGTAAAATGTTCAAGGCTGCTGGGCAGGGTAATGGAAATATTGGCATATTTTTGCTATATCATGGCTCAGCCCATAAGCCTATGAACATGGGCTGTAAAAAAAAGTAAAGTCAACAGGATATATATGTATATATATATGAATGCATATCATACAGATTTGCACGATGCGGTACGACAACGTCCACGAATAAAATGCTGTGCTAGGTTTACGAAGCAGCGAATTACAAATGTACACTACCAATGTTTGATTGGAAATCACAGACGAAATCAGATGCAATCTTTCGTTCGAGACCTTTTGTCCTATGGTGGATCGTACGCAAAACATACCAGATATCTGCTTCACATCAGTTGGCATTGAAGATGAGACATTAATAATTAAAATTGTTTTCGACTTTGTCTAAATGGCGTGACCTGAAACAACCTAGACCATGACATTTCATCAGAAGTAGAGCAATATGAGAATTGGGTGCACACCGCACAGCACCCGATCCGCCATCGTTGAGCTGGTCTGAGGGCTCTCCTCTACAGTTGCCCATCGACCGTCCCGGATTTTGCAGTTTACATTAATTTATCCCTTGCATCGCTTAAAAAGAAAAGATCAATAGTGAACTGGTGAAAACACGTTGGACAATTTCTAGAATATTTTGTTCATGCAGAGGAAAGCTCTCTGGTAAAAAAAAATGTCATACGCGTCCTCATCTTCGGGCACAAAGTCAATACTTTCCTTCTCTTCTAAGCAATGGTGGTCGCCCATCAAAGCCCCTAGGTCGTCAACAGCCATAGGTCGTGAGCAGTCTGCGAATGTTGCATTCAGAGTTGAACAGAACAAAAAAATGTTACCCTGAGTCACGCCAAATACAGGTTGTATAGCTTAATGTTCGTAAAAGACCGAACTCGACCATGGAACAGCATTAACACCGTTGCACCTGTCCCGCTGCAATATCAGCCGTACCTTTCTCTGATTCAACCTCGAAGGGCTACTGTAAGTGTGAGTTGAATTTTCCTTGGAACCATGTGAATAAACGCAATAAACCATTCCAGCCAGGTGTATGCCACGTGGTGTTAAGCTGTCACTGCAGTGAGAGCAAGGCGGCAGAAATCCCCGAGATTATGAATGAGGCGCCAACTTTATTGACATCACACCCGATACCATCGCCTTTCTAGCGTGTACAAATGTCCATGGTGCCTTTGTTCCAGGCTGGATTTCCAACTGATGATCGCCCAACGAAAAAGAGAGCTTCACGTCAAGTAGAAAAACTTCGCTGCGTGATGGGCACCTTTGTCGAGCGTGACGGTAAGATGACCAGAGTTCCCGGTACCTGTCTGCAAATGTCCTCGGAGCGGGAACGAGCGGCCAGATGGCGGTGCTGAGCCGAGTTCTGGAGGAGTATTCCGGTCTCCAGGTGCGCACGTCTCAGCCATCATGTCACTGCTGCGCACAAGGTGCAGGTGCGCACGGGCCGAACGGAAGCTGCGCGACTTTTAGCTGTGAGATCAGTTCTGACTACTGCGCGATGATGACAGGCGATGTGGTGATATTCATAGGTGTAGTGACGGCCAGGAACGTGATGTTTATAGATGCAGTGGTGTTCAGAAATGTAGTGATGTTCAGAAGCGGTCAGAAACGAGACGTTCAGAGATTTAGTTATGATTTGAGGTGGAGTGATGGCCAGAAATGTGCTGGTCAGAGACGGAGAGCTAATCGGATATGTGGTGGCATGCAGAGCTGTAGCGATGTTCAGGACTGTTGTGGCATGCAGAGATGTAGCGATGTTCATGGGTGTGATGGCACGCGGAGATGTGGCGATGTTTAGGCTTGTGGTGACAGGCAGAGCTGCAAGGATGTCAGCAATGTCGCGATGTTCGCCCGCGTGACAGTGCCCACCTCACGCGACGACTGGAAGATTTTCTGTGAGGCTGATGTGTGCCGGCTGTGGCTGATCAGTGTGACGCGTGGTGCTGACGCCTGCTGACGACATTGCCGTGGTGATCTGATTAGATTCGCCGGCATTGCAGCATGCCATGCGCGACCATAACATGACGTACACAGTGCGATGTGCAGAGGTGGCTTAGCAACATTGATGCAAGACAACTCGAGATACGTAAAAATGTGGGCTGCAGCAGGCATAAGATGCTATCGGATATCATACATGAGTGCTTCGGAATGCGACGAACGTGGGATACACTGGTGTGCCGGCGATTTTGATTTGAAGAATCCCATGGTACCGCAACAAGTATCATGCAACTCACGCGAGGCCACTAGGGGTAGGTGACCCTTGCGGGGTGCACTGGTCTCGGTGGGTGTCTGGTATGAGATGAGATTGTGCCTCATAGGCGATTGGTGTAGGGCACGCTGGTACCCCAGAGAGTAACACAGCTTGTCGAATTGTTTTGTTAGTGAGTGGTTATGAAAAGTGGGCGTCCAGAGGAGGTGAAGTTATTTGCATCCGTTGTGTTGTCGTATCATATAGCGAGTCCTGTTTGTGCTCCATTGTAGACAAGCAGTCAATGTAGTGGGACGCAACAGTTTTATGCGACCATCCCGGGGCCGATCGGCAACACTATTCATGCCGGGTAGTTGTTTGATAACAGCTCGATGGCAGGTGCAACTATCACAGGAGCTTCGTGGCCCAATGCTACTTTCACTCCATTTACTTTGAAGAGTCACAGGACACATTATTTTACCAGAAGAGGCGTGACACTGAATTGTTGTGGTTCGATTGCTGTGAACTGTAAATGGGCTGATGCATACGAAATTAAATATATTTGCATAATACGATGAGAAAGGTATGACTTACTTCAGCAAGAGGAACATCGGAGCAACAGGTGACCCGGTACCCAACAAATTCACTTGTGTGCAAACTATTTTACACTATGAGACACACAAATTAGAGGCCAAACCATTACCCACCCATTTGATGCTGGTGAGGAGATCCCCACAGCCAAGCTTGGCTGTGGGGATAATTGCAGTCCTGAATTCCAGCGATACAAAGCCCACTGTGAGGCTTCGACGATAGACTTCTCAACCTCTGAAGAAATATCCTACAACCAACCTTTTACGATAACGAATTTGAGATCGACATTCATTCACTCCGTGGTGTCTCCAAGGGACTGACTGGATGATCTCCATAAGATATTTATTTGCCATCTCTATTTAAGTGGTATGGTAGCCAATTATGCGCACCTTCAATGACATATGGAAAACGGTGAGTTTCCATCATTATGGAGAAACCAAACCGTGGTCCATTTGCGCTAGACAAGACATCATTGCAAATCAACATCTTTTACATATTCCATGTGCAAGCTATTAGAGAAAGTATTTGCTGTTTGTGCTTAGGGGCGCTATTAGAGGAAGTGATGAGCGTAAGACTCTCCTGTTTTTTGTTTTTTACAGTCACGACATTTACTAACAATCCATCAGTGTGGCTTTAGAACAAACTAGGACACTCTTGATCATATTTTGACATTAGACACGGAAGTCCGCATGGCTTTTTTAGCAAAACGTAAAGTTGTAGCGATGTTTTTATATCGAGAAAGCATGCGACACGACATGGCGTCACGAAATTCCTGTTAACCTTCTGAAATACGGAATACGTGAATCAATAGGTACATTTTTTTGCAGAACCATTATCTGATCGATTCATTCGTGTGCGGGTTGGAAGCCCTTATTCGAACATATTACAAGTTAAGCATGACATTTCACAGGGAAGCGTTTTCAGCATAGCTCTGTTTTCGATCATGATTAATGACTTAAGCAGAGCATTAACAAAACAAACACATCACACGTTGTAGGTATGTATAAGACATTGTCATTTGGACTGAATCATCTACGGCACGGCCCCCAATAGGGCAGCTTTAGATGGTTGTTGCGAAGCTCATGAAGTGGAGTATTCCAATGGCTTTAGATTCTCTACGGCAAAGATGGTAGTACCACAATTTTCCCGTCGAAGCCGACCAAGTGGTGAACTGGACTTTAAGGCTCGATAGGCAGCGAGTGCCCATACAGCCATTCGTGTTATATTCCCAGAGATGCATTTTAACTCTCGTCTGGATTAAAAGAGCATCTTAAGATACATGGGGACCAAAGCTTCAAAGCTTTAAATCATTTGAAGTATGCTTCAAGAGGCTCGTACGGCGCCGATCGGAAGACACTTCTGTTTCTGTATCGCTCACTGATCAGGTAGAGGATGGACAATGCATTGTTTTTGTGTACGATGGTGCATGCAAAAGCAGAATGCATGCGCTCGACACGGTGAACCATGTAGCCCTGCGTACTCTAACTTCTGCATTTAGAACGTTCATCAACTGCCAGTCCCCTTGCCGAGGCGTATGAGCCCGCACTGGCCACTGATCACTCTGGCACTGAGACAAGAGTACCTATGGCTGCGTTGCGCTCTCATGCTGCGCCAATTTCCGAAGAATCCGACATGTGCTGTTTTTTTCGACGCGTGCGAACACTTTCAAGAGAAGGAAGAACATATTTGTTTTCCGTTCTCGGACAGGATTCGGAAGCTTTTCGACGAGAACCAGTTGAGAGTTGGCAGAATTATGGGACACCAACTACTCATACCCCATTGACAATTGGTACGAACTGAAATTGACACTACCCTATCATCAATGCTGAAACGCGACGCATCCTTTCGTATATCTCGCTGGGTCCCTGCAGCACATGTCTACGTAGCAAAGATGCAGACTCATCTTTACTGACGAGTCGAAGAGCGACACAGGGTCTGGTTGTGCATTCGGGTGTGATAATAATGTTTGCACTTTCCGCCTACAGACCCATGCTTCTGTAGACACTTGCAAACTGGCTGCAGTTGTAAAGGCTTTGTGTGTTGTTTATAAATATCTGGTGGACTATTAATTGCTGTAATCACAGAATATCTTAGTTGTCTGTCAACATTGATCAAGTTCTGTCCATGCACCAAGCACCCTGTCCATGAGTATGTTGCTGAATACTCTTATGTGTCTGACTGCACCCGAAGAAGCTGGCAAAACGATAAAATTGTGCTGGATGCATAGGCATGTTGGGATTGGCGGGAATGAGTCAGCCGATGACTCGGATAAGCACGGATGGCACAAGCACACATACCGGCTTTAACTATTCATGCGACCGATTACTACGGATTTTCTTCTTCATTGATGTATTCCAAATTGTAATTAATGTGGAACATGGAACTCAGAATAAAAAACAAAGACGATTAAACCGGCACTGAGGGAAGGGCCACCGTCACAACGTAAGTCAAGAAAGGAGGAGGTGACATCTTGTCGACAGCGAATTGGCCACTGCTATGCTGCTCATTGCTATCTGCTACGCAGAAATGAGCCATTGCGATGCCCTTGATTCCTCGCACGCTTAATGATACGTCATGTCTTGTACTCGTGTTACCATATGAAGTGTATGAGACACCTTAGCACTACTGCTGGGTCGCTGACATATCCAGGAATGCTGTATGATGAGTCTCCAATGGTGGATAATTGTAAGCTCATTCATTTTCATTCAGAGATAAGCGTCGGGACCATTTACACACTAAGATGACCCACCGCATTATTTCTGAGGATGCATTTAATAATTTAGCAAGACTTAAATCGATATGGGCGTATTGTGATCAACGACATGTCGATGCGCACATAAATCCCAGTAGCCAACTAACAAACCCTTCACACGCTCCCTGTCATGCAGTCCAAGTCCCGGAACCACAGCGAAGAACCCAAGCAGAGCAGCGTAGGCTGGAGTCCACATCGTGAACGTGCTGACACCATTCCACTGCGCCTAGCGCCGGCGGGCGCACCTCGCCCTCCCGCCACTCACGGGTCCGCTTGATATGTCCACCACGGACGGGACCCATTTCCGTCGGCCGTCGGCTCGTCGCCGTTCGGTCGGTGCGCCTAGTTGTGGGTGGCATCCCACACACACCGCTGCAGAATCGCGATCACTGGGTCGGCTGCCGTGGGAACTGGCGGCGCTTCGTGTGATGGCGGCGGCGGTGGTCTGCTTCCTGAGGGCACGTCGGCTTCTGGGTCATTTTGCGCCCACGCCGACAATGCAGGAAGTTGCTCAAGTGCTGGACGGCAGGGTGACCACGGCACTGGCCTAGAATAGACCAGACGGCATCACATGCACCTTGTCGGCACACACTCGTCGCTGGTGCGATATTGCTCCGAGAACTGACTGGCAAATACGACTGTGCGTTACTTGTCAGCTTTGGCAACTGCTGGCGACGTCCTATCAAGGCAGGCCCCAATACTTCCTTAATGATTCAGCAGGCGAACAAAGCCGCGTACATCTGCGAGATGCAAAACATACAACAAACGTCGAGCCTGATGACCTTCAATAATTTTCTCACGCCATGCACATTCATTTCGAATACTGTCCTCCTCACGCCCCGTCATGCTGGAATCACAATGCTGCACCGACACCACCAACAATGCACCAGCTAATAACCTGGCAGTGCATGCAGGTGATTTGAAAGCTATCCTGCCGCACGCAACATTGCTGTCAGTGTCCTGCTTGTACGAGCTGTAGCTGCTACAGTGCAGGCAATCCTTCATTGTCCGAATAATTCGCCGTCATTACTGCTAGGATGGTAGGAATTACAGGAGCTGCCACAGCTGCAGGTATCCTTCTTAGCTAATTGTCATCTCAGACAGGTCAAATGTAAGCTTCACAATGCAAATGGCGTCAGGCTGCTCACTTTAATCGAAATTTGTTTGCCACAAATGGTTGTCCTCCCTAGCCCTAGATCGCCTCTTTTACCATGAAGATGTGCTGGGAGTTGGATAATTTAGCCCAAAGTAGCTATGCCGGTTACTGTATACGTACCAATGGCCCATGCCAGTTACTGTACACGTACCAATTGCGTTCACTTCGCTATTTCCAATATATTTATCAAAGACTTCTCTAAAGGTTACTCCACCATGTTCCTGTATATAAGAATACACTGAGCAAGAGTTTAAGCATGACTTGTTAGAACTATGATTTCCCGTGAACAGGTTCATTCGCATGTATATGATACCGGTTAGAAACCTATTTTGTTCTTGCTAAGAAGCTGTGAACGAAATGGACAAATTGCACAAATGATGTAAACTTTTCTGATTAACCCTCGCCAGTTGGTGCAACCCCCCCCCCTAAGGTTTTTTGTGTATTCCTTCTAAACCGATGAGCGGATCGCTCTGATATTTTCAGTACCCTCTGGGACAACCTTTTGACGACTTTTGGTGACATTTTTTTCGGGAGGTCATGTCAGGTCACAAAGTTATGAGGTCATAAAAGGGAGCACCTCCGAGCAGTTTTCAACAAATACGTGATTATCGCACCTAAACATGACATTGTTGCCTACATCGACTGGTATTATGTGTTTTGCAATGCAATTTTGCAATGCCCAGATGTGTTTCAATTGGAAAAATAATGTTCCCAAAATCGGTGACCTCGGTTGACCTCGTTTGACCTTTCGACCTTTTTAGCTCACCTACGGTAATTTTTCGTGATGAATTCGAATTCAGCGTCCATTTTTACCCTAGGGAACTTTAAACTTCGAAATTGGAACTCCTTTGAAAAAAGTTGGATATTTGGGGTCACGGCTTTGACCTCATTTGGTGCATGACATATTGGTCCGATCACATCGTGTGACATGTCATTATGTTCGCAAGGTCCCAATAAACATATTTCCGGCCATTTCATGCATATTTAGACAATAGTTTCGATATAACTGACGATTTTCTTCGGAAAATACCAAAAAATATCAATTTTAGACCTTTGACCTGGCCTGGAAGGTCAACCATTGATCTTAGAAGGTCATACTGAATTCCAATCGCGAGATCTCGGCCAAATCTATAACTTTCGCATTTGGTTCGTTTTCGTAACATGCACGGTTTCGAATCGCCAGGGGGGGGTCGTACCAACCCCCCCCCCCCTATACGACCGAAGGTGGTAAAATGCCGAATACGTGCGAGGGTTAAGAATCCCTGGCCAAGAAAGCGATTCTAGGGGCAGCACTACATACAATAGCACCAGCGCTGCGGAATCTTCAAGTCTGATTTACACTGCATATTGCATTAGGTTTTGTTTATATGAAAGCGTCACGACGGGGTAGTGATTAAAACATGAGCACGAGCCTCAACGACGTTCCATGTCGACACAACAGGATCAAACGTAGTACCCCATAGCATGGACCTAAGCAAACCGACAATGTCTATTTTCCACGCCATGTTAACACGCGCACTGGAGAGCGGGGGGGGGGGAATCCGCTCACCCCTCCGATTTTTCGTACATAACTCCCCATTGCACCGGTCGATATACGCCATGCTTTGTGTTCCTACTTATAAATGTCTTGTGCGTCGCTTAAAGGAAGAAAACGGAAATCGGCCGATAATTTTTCGTGTTAGAGGCCGTTAAAGTCAAGACATTTCGTAGCGCCATACCACAAAAATCGGCGCTGAAGCGCTTCCCGTATATTGGCAAAAGGGAAGTGTTCTTGGCAACACTAGCGACTTGTTTAATGTATATTTACATGCTATATAGTTTCAAGGTCATGTTAGGTCACCGAGGTCAAGTCAAGTTCATTACAGGTCAATGGAACTAACCTTGTTCAACTGGAAGGTAGTCATAAACGCAAATGACAGTCATGCGACTCATGTCATTTTGCATGTTACTCCCTGCTGAAAACTTCTGTTTTTGTCTTTGTGAACCTAAGCGTTTCCATACTTCATTCATGTACTTCACTCCTTTCTTCGCGAAGCCGATTGCGCCGAGCCGCCCGACGGAGCAGTCGGCCGGGCGACCCGGTTCCGGTAACTGGAACATGTAACTGACCTGATAAAGTGCTGCTATATAGGTGACCTGAAGTCAAATATCGGGTCTAGCATCTGTATTGCATCATTAGTAATGTCCAAAACATCATTGATGCCCATTTTGGAGCATTTAAACACAATCACAGAGCTCCATAACAATGACAAGCCAAGCAACGCAAAACAAGAAAATTTTGACATATGTGACCACATTTGACCTTGAAGATATTGCCCTATGGTCATGCAATTTGCACACAATAGTCTCCTACCGTACCCATGCACCCTGATAATTTTGTTACTCCAGTTTTAATAGGAGTTGAGATCTTAGGGGGGGCGAACTCCGCCCCCGTAAGATCTCGGGAATTTTATATTAAAATTTTAGAAATTTTATATTGTTTCAAGATCATGCAAGGTCACCGAGGTCAACTCAGGTCAAGTTCATGACATGTCAATGGAACCAAACTTGTCCAACCGGAAGGTTGTCATAAACGCAAATGCCGGTCATGCGATTCATGTCATTTTGCATGTCACTCCCTACTGAAAACTTCTGTTTTTGTCCTTGTGAACCTAAGCCCTTCTATACCTCATTCATGTACTTAGCCCTTTCTTCGTGATGCCGATTGCTCCGGGCAGCCCGTCGGTCCGGCGGGCGGCCCGGTTACGGTAACTGGAGCCGGTAACTGACCCGATAAAGTGCTGATATATAGGTGACCTATGGTCAAATGCCGGATCTATCATCTGTATTGCATCATTAGTTATGTCCAAACATCAATGATGCCCATTTTGAGCATTTAAACACAATCGCAGCGATCCATAACCATGTCAAGCCAAGCCACGCACAACAAGTCAAATATGACATATGCGACCTCATTTGACCTTGAAGATATAGACCCGAGGTCATGAAATTTTCACACGACAGAGATCACCACCATACCCATCTACCGTGAAAACGTCGTTACCATAGCTAACGACGGATACCGCCCCCCCGAGAACTTATGTGGGGGGCGGTATCCGCCCCCCCCCCCTCTCCAGTGCGCGTAATTTTCAGAGGCCCTCCAGGGCACGTGTTAATCAATCGACTACCCTCAAAGCAACATGGATACTTGACCGTGCTTGAACGTGTTTTTCTCTTCCCTTGCTAAGTACTACCTTAATTGCAGTCGGAATTCAATGGACTACGAAGTAAATCGATTGGAGGGACGGGTAGCCGATATCCCTGAGATATCGGTAACCAACCGGCTGTTGTTCTTGTGAATAGCGGCGATCGATTTCTTGTGACGACAGTTGCATTTCTATGAAATAAAGTTGTCCAGTGGTGGACAGGGACCGCTACAGATGCCGAAAAGTGGGAAAAGCAGGAAATGTGCAAGATCCTACAGCACTCACATTTCGTGATTGGATTTGTAATATATGACGTCATTCCACAACTAGTGAAAATATCATTCAGCTCAAGTGGGAACACGTGATGTTCAAACAACAAATGCGAATGCGTGGCATCCATTGCGTGGGAAACGATTTTAGGGCACTTCCTTTCCTAGTCATGCTTCTAACGTCAAGAAACAGGTTTGTGTTTTCCTGAGAAGGAATCATCCAGACTTAGAGGTGCGCGACGCACAAATTGCACACACTGGCAATGACATAATCAATAAATACGAAAAGGATGGCAATTTCAGGAAAACAATGGTGACCACATAGCCATGATTTTATCCCAGGTTCAGTGACTAATGCGACAGCGTCTGAGTTGGAATCTTTCTTGAAGAGCAATTTACTCATCAACACTTCCTCCAGAATCGAAGTAGTGAACATCAGGATGAGAACATCCTCACAATCGGGCATTCTTGTATACTACAAGCTAATGTAAGGTATTAACAGAATATATATATATGTATGATATAATAATTAAACATATAATGTCAACTATAAGCTAGGCTTTCTCTGGTGCTCTCGCCTCCCTCGATGCTCTGGTTATTTTGCTCTAATCCCACCCTTAGCTATGCTATTGTAAATATCCCGCTCAAGTCACTAAGCAGAAGCTATATTTCTCAATTTCGTCACTTGTACCTGCAGTAGAGATAACCAAGCTATCGTCTTTAGCAGTGCTAAGAACTACCATTTATGACCCAATCGATTGCAAACTTCCAAGAACTAACATCAAATTTTTTATGCAAATAATGTCGACATGTTTGACGAAAAGCGCGCGAAGATGTAAAAAAAAAAGAGGTATTTTTAGTAATAACATGCTTCTCGAACTCGAACGCTCGAACGTTTTCACACACAGTGGGTTCCTGGAGCCGTCTGTTACCAAAACAAATATTTCGAAAGTTCCAATGCGGGCGCTAAATGTCATTTTGTTCATCTCAGACGAAAGAAACTCAATGTTCATGATAATAAGTGCCCGAATAAATAAACTCCGCTCCTCACCATGCTCATTCTACATCAGCGCTCGTGAGGCATGCAAGTTCTAAGTTGTTAACTATTTTCTGAATAGCTTTGCAATTTTTTCCGTTCGATTAGTTTTTCTACATGATTTTAACGAACTGCAAGGAATCGGATGACGGAAGACGGCCAACATACATGAAACTTCATCAAGCATGAACCATCCTAAAATACTCTAGAGACGTCTTATAGTTAAGATACACGTTCAAAATTGTCTAACCCTTTCCAACGTTCCTGAATCGTTCATGTAGCAATACAGTACTTAATGAATTATACTTGAATGAATTTCGGCACTAAGCCTTCTATCTCCTTGCACCACACCAAGTCGGTAGCTCAGTGATTAAGTTGAGCGCCTGGCAAGCCAGAGGCACGGGGCTCTATTTACCGCGGTGTCCACTCCCCCTTCCCACCAAGGTGAGAGGCAGGCGATTCCATATGGCCTCAGCTGCTGAGTGCGAACCCATCAGAGAACCAGCTGCTCTGTGATGAACCCACCCCGTTTCTCCGGCCAAATTCTCACACCCTCTCTTTGGGAGCGGGGGGTTGTTAAATACTCTATCTTCCAAACAAACCGAACTAACTCTAACAACGAAACTTACAATCAAACTTAACCTTCACTATATGATCAATCATAGTATTGGTTCTATTAGGTAATCTAGGTCGTAAAGGTAAGCTTGATAATATTAAGTCCATGTAAAATTGAAACAAACCGTAACAACAGGAAGGTGGAAATAGGGTTTCCTCACTCTGCGCACCTCATCTAGACCTAGTTTCAAATCACATGACGAAGGTCAATCAAATTGGATAAGGAATTTCTCCTTGTATTTATGCTGCACACGAAGGGAAAATGCAGGTGAAGAACACACATATTACCAATAGAGGAAAATTGGTCCATAATTGGTTGTGACCTCAGGTCACTGCCCAGACCTGAAACAGAAACCCAGGATGTACGTTTTGCTGACAATGCCAATTAGTACTCACAAGTTTCAATGAAGTATCTTTTCATTCAGATGAGTTGTCGATCCTGAAATATCTTTCAAAGTGGTCCTCTGACCTGTGCCAGGCCAATCACCTTACATGGCTTGAGATTGAAATGTTCACATCAGACAAAACAATGACGACAGAAAAGGTACTGATAATTTCGTGGTGCTGCGCATCGCCATTTTCCCTATCACGGAAAAACCTTAGCGGGCGGGGCGCAAAACGACCCCCGGAGATGGGGCCGACTAGCATGTCTGCCGTGGTGTTGACGTGCATCCGGCGGTGTGGAGTGGTGTTCCTGATATATGTGCATGTGGATGGGATGGACTCGGACGTGCAGCGTGTGGCCGTCGGCGCCTGCGCAGTGGCGGCGGCCGTGAGTGGCACGGCGGCCCGGCCGGCGGTCCGTCAGCCGGCCCAGCTGCAGTGTCGCGTGGAGAGTGGCCGACGCAGCAGCAGCAGCGTCGCCGGTGACGGCACGGCGACGTCAGTGTCGAACGTCAGCGACGTCACGTCAGCACCGCGTCAGCCCGGCGCGCCCTCGTCCCGGCTGGTCGCAGGCCGGCGCACGCGTCATGGCTCAACCGCGCCTCATGTCAGCCCTGCTCGCCTCCGTGCTCTTCGTCAGCGTCGGCGTCGGTGAGTGTCCTCGTGTGCGGATATTGCGCACTCGATGAAAACTTGGAGAAACGCCTTCTCGAAAATTGGTGCCGAATCTACCGGATCAGGTAGCTAGATCGATTTTTTTTTGCTGAACGGTACAATATTTGGGATTAGGACATCCAAATTGTTTGTATTTTGTGCATAAATAAGGAGACGTTCACATGGTCTCCAGTGATATTAGATGAAATTATATCCCCACTGTCGAAGCCAACAGGCGCGCTTATAGAGAAAGGACCATGCGCATGCTATCGAGCAGCAGAATGTCATAATGACAGGGTGCCTCACGCTTCCGATAAAACAGGGAGCGAATTGCGCTACAGTGCAAGTGATGCTGCCACTGCGGTATCGCATCGAAACACCTAGGGACCTGTGCGATGTTTTCTCTGGCAATTACTTACAATTTCATGACGACTTCACTAACATTAAGTCATGCTTACCACGGTTGCATATATATACATATACCAGCATGCATATCCTTGGCAGAAACCATCGAAAACAACAGGACTGTTCGTCTTACTTTTTTCTGAGCATATTCGTTGTTCGTATGGTCATTTTCGTTTGGAAAAGTCACCCTGTCACCGAACATCATAATTTGTCACACATGTGTTGGCGGATTGACATGTGACATGCGCTAATATTATTTAATGCACCACGTAAATATTTCGTCATGAACATGGTCTTGCGAAAAAAATTTAGCTGCCTGCTCCGGAGTGTAACATGATTATGCATGGGTGCCGACTTCCAGTGCCACGCAATGCATGGGTGCCGACTTCCAGTGCCACGCAATGAGTTGTGCTGTGATAGGGCTTGCGGATAAGGGGACGAGTGGTCTAGGGGTAAGATGCTCGTCTCGCAGATCGAAAGATTGTGGGTTCGAATCTCACCTGTCGCTACTCTTCGCCCGCGACCAATCGGCGTGAGAGATTGGCGACGCTATATGACTCAACGGTCGACGTGTCGTAAAACCAATAACCAACCAACCAGGGCTTGCGGATAATCATCTTGTTCGTAAGTTCTTATCGGTTCATTGGTGCTTAGTAGTTGAGTCACGCATTCTTTTGATGCGTCTTTTCTGAGATACATTATAAAACGTTTTGGAGAATATTTTGCGGTCACACCAATGCAATTTGCAGGACGAAGTCTACAATTTTTGAACGGACATGATAGCTAATAATTTGTCGGCATAAAACGTCATTAGGAGGGCTTATGAGAGGAGCCAAGGTAAAAACCTCATGCTTCAGGGCTACACGCACAGGTTCGGGCATCACACCGTTCCGGCAGATAACTTGTGGTTCTGCTGCAACTGCGCACCTTTACCCGTCCGTGAAATCAGGCATCTTAGCATATCCAATTTCGACAGAAGTACAAAAAAATTAATTGAAGCATGCATGACCTATTTCGACAATTCAATTCAGGGCTTTCAAATTTGAGATGCACGCAACGTAGAATATCACACGGATTGGACATTCGTGCAGATGTCCGTGTGGCATGGATAACGGAGCGGATCCGACAGAGTTTGTTGAGGATGAAGGGATGAGGATTGGATAAGGAATGTGACTCCCCATCTCTTGTGGAAACGAAGATTGAACAACTATAATCATTTTTCCTTCTGCTATCCAACCTTCACTTTTCATCATAGAATGTTGGGATCAGTTGATGCTGAGTTTGTTTAATTGTCGAAAAATCAGCGATGACATGAATCAGCAACGACATTGTCATACTCATTATCGCAGGCACCCTAGGGAAACGTCAAGCACATACAGAAGTGACTAGAACTGGATTAATTCCGTTTCCTATCAATTTTAAGCCATCATTAAACTTGTATGCAAGCAAAGATCTGCAATAATCACACGGCCATCAATGAGCTTACCGACATACTATCTGTAATCACATTCAGCAACTCACCTAGCCCACGTGTTGCTTGTTTGCGCTTGTTATGCTTACCTAGCCTAACCTAACGTAACCTCTGCGGTTGCATTCATCTGGTTATCAATTTCGATAAAAAGGATGGTCCTGAAGGCTTGATTATTGGTTCAGAACACTGGCAGAAAAACAAATGCGGAACAACGTGACATCCAGTTCCTCTGGCAGCCAAGGCTAGTTTTGCTCACACATTGTAATTATTGGACTTCGTGTTGTTGTTTTTTGTGGTAACGTAGAGAATCCATATGTCATAGTGCATACTCAAACTCAATGCCTGTTTTTGTTTTACATTACTCAGGTATAAGGAATATAATTATCTCGATAATTATAAAGCAAACGATAAACAGCAGATAGAGCAGGAGGTTGATTCAATATCGCGAGTATCAGTCTCGTGACTTGTATGGACGTCTGGGATGGTGCCGACGGACCGGGCAAACTCGCGACCCAAGACCGTTCAACCAGCTGACCCACTATCACGTCCATTGCACAACGGTTGGGCAGCGCCTCATCCGCCCGGGAAGCAGCGGCGGACATTTCACACGTGCCGCGGGCCGCGCGCCGTATCGGGCGCGGTCGCGCCGCATTGGGCTCGCCCGCGCCACATCGCGCCCGCCCGCGCCGCCGACCACCGGGCGTCCGCGCCTGCTCGCCCAGAACGTTCACAGGTTTTTGTGCCACGGCGGCGGGCGTCAGCTGTGTAATTTTCCCATTAGTGCCTGGGGAGTGAACCTGAACGGCGGGTGCAGGTGCCGGCGCAGCGAGCAAGTTGTACGGGCAGCGCACATGGCGGCTTGGCAGCTATGGTGACGGCGAGCGGCGGCCTGATGCCGCTCATTGGACCGTGGTCAGGTGCAGCTCATGGCAATTTCATGCTGAAGCTTGTCTCGTCTTCCGATCTGAGCAACACGCCACGGTTGTAGACAAGTGGTGCCACAGAACAATGGCTCGTCACCCAGAGTGGACACCAGTTGACCCACAGTCAACAGGCAACGTCCGAGTCCATCACGTTCCACCGACATGAACGAGGTCAAGCGTAGTCAGCGATCCACGGGTCACCATCTTCCAGCCGACCACGTATCGCACCATGCCACCTGTGCCTATAGCCAGATACAGTGTCCACGACCTACTCCTGAGTAGACTGACAATATACGTTGTAGTTGTGTATGGCTTGCATGAAGCTATTAGCGCTGAAAAGAGAAGAACACGAAGGGTTCCGATGTACGGCACAATTGGTATACCTTAGCTTAGTTATAGCTATTCTCCTCAACAAAGTCCAGTATGCCGCCATGACTTCTATAAAAACCTGGCCTAAAGCTCACGTTTCACAACACTACGCCAGATGTAAGGCGAAGCAGATCTATGAATGGCAAGCAACTTGGAAAGTAATTGGCCTGGATTCTCCATGTACCGTTCACCTGCTACTGCTAATAGCAGGCTTTAATTACCCACGATGCATCGTCACGGGATAGAACATTACACTGGCAGAATGTAGCCTTCATCTTAGTTCAAATTTGACTTTATGGAATAGAGAACTCACCGTGCGAGCCAAGTACACAATTAAACAAACCGGAACCCAAAACCAGAGTGACCACTGTAATTAGTTCAGTGCCAGCGAAGAAGAAAGGTTAATAAGGGTCAAGGTAGACCTAAACTATAGCTCTGCTCCTACAGCTCTCTGAGTGATACCATCCAATTAAAAGAGCAATCTACATGAGAATCGCTGCTCATTGCGCCGTGTAGCAATGAAAACCAGGCCGACTACTACCAGCTGCACAGGTGCTCTATTTCACCTTTTATGTGTACTTATTCCGTTGTAAGATCTGATTTCATGGATCACTTGCGCTGGTAGGGCAATGTGGACTGATGAAAAGCTGCACTTGAATAAAGGTGCAATTTGAACTCCGTTGTTACCTTCGAAATTAATACCCCGATCTAAAAAAAGAAGAATTGCAATGGATAACACAGGAATGGATCGTCCTTTTGTTCAGGCTTAGCTGCAATCTCAGTCATGTTGCAGACCACAGGGTAGACCAACGATAAATACATCAACATGTCCTATAGCCTATAATTGTATACTTCTGTTTGTGAAATGAGTACGAGGAATGCATCGTTAAATCACAATTAATAGCTTCCGATGCATTGTAACTTATCCATAAAGCTCGAGCCCAGACAAACACATACCCCAGGCTGTTGTTACCCCACTTGGCTTCATATTAGGTCAGATAGAAATCTGCTTGGGTTTGTTTGATTTTCTTAATGACCAGGCTGAGACACATATAGTATAGCATGACATTTACAGATCTGGCTAATCTTTGAGTATTTATATGCAAGCACACACACACATACACACATACATACGTATATATATATAAAAATATATATATATATATATATATATATATATATATATATATATATATATATATATATATATATATATATATATATGTATGTATAACGTCAAATCACATCTCACTTATACTACGGCATCTTTGGTATATAATGTATTGAAAGTTTCAGCTTGCAGTCAGGACAGCTTCGGCGCAAATGCGAGGGGACAAGCACACACCATGAATGTCCGGTCGGCAGTAGGCTAATGCGCCTGTGGTACTCGTATTCAGCGTGGCGGCAACACGTACTCAGCCCAAAAGGGTTCATTGGGTGTTCCCAGCGCAGGTTTTCAGTGAAATACGAGCGCCTCCTGTGTCCGCACCAAGCATTATGGGTCATGCGGGGTCAAGCGATAAGCAGTTTCCAGCTTGGTGATGATGAGCAGACGAATTCCAGATGCGGTTGGACGCATCTGACCTAATCAGCTGAACACGTGCCGTGGCCCATTTCTGACAAGTGCTGAATGCACTAGTGATCAGCCCATGCATAATTACCTGATGGCAGGTGATAGAATTGGCGAAGCCATCTGAAAATATTACCAAGCATTTTAGCCTCGTTCTAACCTATCACTGAATGTTTGTGATGCCGAGATACTCGATGTGCATCATGAGATGGAGGAAATATAAGCTGAGAAGACCACGTCCACCTCGTTAGCAGTGCGGGATTACTCGTTTGGGTATCTGCGGCCAA
Source organism: Ashinkailepas kermadecensis (assembly GCA_034440615.1). Taxonomy (NCBI): domain Eukaryota; kingdom Metazoa; phylum Arthropoda; class Thecostraca; family Neolepadidae; genus Ashinkailepas; species Ashinkailepas kermadecensis. The sequence goes on along the minus strand of JAOTOM010005047.1, from coordinate 38,497 downwards.
TGTGTTCGCCTTTGTGTGCCGGATCGCTGGTGCTGTGCCAATCAGCTGTGACGTGCGCCCCGATTAACTACACGGAGAAGCATCTCACCTAACGACTGCCGACACTCACTGGCTAACAGCCAGGCATTGCAGCAGCTGCGAGCCGGCATCCACCATGCGACCGCTCAGCCTTCTCGCCGATCGCGACGACCGCCAGGGACGCGCACCGGCCGCACCCCGAGGCGTCGCCGCCGACGGGCAGATCACGCGCCCCGCCGCCGCCGGCGTCCACCCGCGGCTGCCGGCGCGCGCTTCACTTGCACTCGCGCCTGCCGCGTGCAGACGGGCAGAAATCGGGTCAGCTGGCTAGCATTGACCGGGCCGGCCGCTCAATGGCATTGGTATGCCGGCCCGAGTGGGCCGTCCACGTCCGCCCGGCTGGGCGCACCGTTACACGGAGGAGAGACGCCGGCTCGGCGTGCCGAGCCGTCGCGCGCCGAAGCGTGCCGCGACTGCACTGTGGCCCGCCTGAGGCTGGGTCAAACGGCCACGACGGCGGACAATCCGTCACTGTGGCCTGCCTGGGGTGGGGTCGAAGGATCACGACAGGGGCAATCTGTCACCGCACCTTTCTGGGGCAGGTCAGACAACCACAGCCGCAGGCCATCTGTCACCACACCCTGTCTGGGGCAGGTCAGACAACCACAGCCTCAGGCAATCTGTCACTGCACCCTGCCTGGGGCAGGTCAGACAACCACAGCCTCAGGCAATCTGTCACTGCACCCTGCCTGTGGCAGGTCAGACAACCACAGCCTCAGGCAATCTGTCACTGCTCCCTGCCTGGGGCAGGTCAGACAACCACAGCCTCAGGCAATCTGTCACCGCACCCTGCCTGTGGCAGGTCAGACAACCACAGCCGCAGGCAATCTGTCAGACTTTAATTCAGTTAATCTGAGACTGAAACTTGCATACGAAACTGCAGTTAGCAGAACGGGAGCTTGTCTGCTTGGTCTTGGGTTCGGTGTGTTGAATTGTCGCTTGTTAATCTGATCTGACTGGTGGTGGTCAGTATGATTGGGGTTTGCCCATCTATGCTAATCTGAACCTATCACACTCTGCCGCGAAGCCATATTTTCGAATCGACATCAGCCAGAAGTCTGTCTACACAGCAGTAAATCTCTTCTCCAAACGTCCTGGCGATGTGCATCCAACCACCAGCCTGTCCAGAGAGATAGCCACATTCCTGACGAAGCTGGCGTACTTAGCCTGCCGCCACTTCAGTCCGCCAGCTTCTCTAGCATGGCAGTCGGTCAGTCCGACCCGCATCGTCAGACAGACGCAGCAGTCATTACGTCAGCCATGGCAGCAGTCGGTCAGTCCGCCAGCCTGTCCAGCATGGCAGTCGGTCAGTCCGCCCCGCATCGTCGGACAGACGCAGCAGTCATTACGTCAGCCATGGCAGTCGGTCAGTCCGCCCCGCATCGTCAGACAGACGCGGCAGTCATTACGTCAGCCGGCCGTTCACGGTCAGATCGACACCAGTCGACGCAGCCGTCGTTGGTTGGCGCCACTTTTCCGCGCCACTGCACACGGACGAGCGGTGGCCTCCGGTTCGGAGCCACACCATTTGCAGCGGTCACGTGGACGTGAGGCGTGCGTCTCTCGAACGGATGGCTGGTCGACGCGTGCCAGGCAAGGAGAACGAAGACTGCAGTGGTGCTACGTTCGTATGCGGCGCTGCAGTTTCGTGCTAGCTGCATATTGGGAACTGTAGTGGTCGCGAATGCCGAACGCAAAAGCGACAATGAACGACTTTTGGCGGAAGCATGTTTGATAATTACCGTGCATCATATGCAACACCAATGCATTTGTTTTAACAGCTGGTGCTGCTGTACAAGAACGGCGAAGCCAGTTACGTCAGTAGAGTCACTTTGCTGACGATGACAATCGCAGCTGGAATAACCGGCACCCGGCTGCCAAGGTAAACGCCTTTTTCTGCGAGCGAAACAAGTGCAAGGCTCCGCTGTGGAGCGGACCAGCTGGCCGGCGAAACTATCACCAGGATGTGGTCCCGAACGGCACAGACGCTCGGGCGGTCCCGTTCGACGGCAAACGGCCGGCCGCAAGCCACCCGACAAGGTCACGGCCCGACCCAGGCGATGGTGCAGCCACCGAGTCGCGGACCCCGACCGGCCTCGTGACAGGCACCGACCGACCGCCATCGAGTGACGTCATCAGTGGCTCTGCGTGACGTCACCGCCAGTTAGTGGTATTGAAAGCCGGTTCTGGGGGGATTGGTCCTCAACAAGTGCAGGTATGTGGTGTCATTGAACGGCGACAACCTGGATTAGCATGTTTCTGATATTCAAGTGACATGAAAATTCAAACATTCAGGTCGAGAGGAAACTAGGCTCCAGGAATTGGTTGAATAGCGGCCGATGAGCAAAACCTTGCAGATATACTCATCTTAGACTAAGTGCCAAACTGGTTATGCCAGGAGGTGGTGTGATTGCTAAAGCGGAGATTAAAAATATTCACTTGCACTGGACCGTATCGAGTATCGTAGACAGTACACATAATTAACTGAACCCAATCCCCAAATCAGAATCATCTGAATCACAATCAATCACAACCAATAAAAACCAATCACAACCCATCACACCATATCAGGGAGACACCACCGTATAACATGCAGCCAGCTTCCTGTCTACAAGCTGCGTGCCCAGTGACGCGCTCATTTGGAGCCCGATTGCGATCCACCTTCGCGCGTCGGCGTTGTGCATCGACGTTTTGCGCGTCAATTGGCGGGCGCCGCCGGGGCGGAACCGTCGCCGCGACTACCGCGGCCGTCTGGGAACTGTGACGTGCCGCGACGGATCCGGTCCGCCTGACCCGGCCGGCCGGCACCGCCAGAACGCGGTCACCGGCGCTCGGCCGCCGCCGCGCCGGCCGCCCGGCGGCGCGCCGGCCGACGTCACACCCGAAAGGCGGGCGCAGGCGCATCCGACGCGTCCGGCGCGTGCGCCCGCCGCGCGCGACTCTCACGGCACCGACGGCGCATGCCGATGATGGTGGGGTTGAAGGGCGCCGCGCCGCATCGCGCGTCGCATCCCGCGGAGAAACCGCCGCCGCGTGCGCGGCACGCCACCGTGGAGAGGCGCGGCCGTGGGAGACGCGCCTCGGGCGTCCCGGGCGCGCCCCACATACGGGCGCCGAGCGTCTACGAAATTGATGTATTTCGAGACCGGTCATTCGTGCCGCCGGCTGCAGCTGCGCTCCGGCCGTGCGGCCCACCGGTGATTTACCTACATCCCGACAGGTGAATAAGATCGAGTGCAGCCGAGCGCACCACCGGGAACGGCAGCGTTCGCTCGACCGACCAGCACTCGCCGGCCAGTCGGAGATCGACGGCCAGCTTATTTTTCTACTCCATGAAGGAGGCCCCGGATGAATCCCTGACGGCTTGACATCTGAAGTCATTGGTAGGCATGGATGCTCGTCTGTGCGATTGACATGCCATTTCAGCTGGCTGATCGATGTAGCTACTCAGCATCAATCCTTGTCGGACGGCGGCCGTCAGTCTGGGCGGGAGACAACAGTTGAAGCTATAAATTTGCGGCAGCTGCACAGCCTCCAGGTCCGTTCCACCCGGTCACGGGACACCGTCACCACCTCCGACCGGACTCTGCCGGCGGAACTGCTGCGACCTTCCAAGTCCGGTCCAGTATGTTCCGAGGTGCGCCGATAATTCATATTTACAGCAAAAATTACGAGTGGGTTAAAGGGAAAGAGGAAGGAATACGAGAGTGAGAGAGGGGGAGGGAGAGTGTGTGAAAGAGAGAGGAATAGAGAAAGGAGACAGGTGTATTCAGCATGCATTCGGTGAAACCCGGATTTTGATGGCATGGCGCAAGCCCGGGATCCTCCCCTAAATAGATAGTGCGAGTGAGTGAGAGGAAAGAAATGGGGAGACAAGGATGGGAAGTATACACAGGCATATATTTATCAAGTCATGCATTCAGTAAGATCCGAATTTTCGAAGCATAGCGAAACCGAGGACTTGTGTTTACAGCAGATAGGGCGAAAGAGCGAAGGGAGAGAGGAATGAAGACAGATATAGGAGAAAGAGGAAGGTAGAGATGGATACAGAAATGCATAGATGGACAGAGGAAGGTAGAGATGAAAAGAGGAAAGTAGAGTTGAAAAGAGGAAGGTAGAAATGGAGAGAGGAAGGTAGAAATGGAGAGAGGAATATAGAAGTGGAGAGAGGAAAGTAGAAATGGAAAGAGGAAGGTAGAAATGGAGAGAGGAAGGTAGAAATGGAGAGAGGAAGGTAGAAATGGAGAGAGGAAAGAAGGTTTGAACAGTAAGAAACCGAACGGAAGTTAAAGAAGAAGATCCAGATCCAGATCCAGATCCAGATCCAGATCCAGAGCCAGAGCCAGAGCCAGAGCCAGAGCCAGAGCCAGAGCCAGAGCCAGAGCCAGAGCCAGAGCCAGAGAAAGAGAGAGAGAGAGAGAGAGAGAGAGAGAGAGAGACACACGGAGAGAGAGATATTGAGTGAATCAGCGGCACATGGAAGAGGAGTGCTACCGGATATGTAGACGGCTGACTGGATGACGTGCTTGCGTGCGGCGCTTTCTCGGCTGGAGCGCCGTCCGCCCGGGGCGGTGGACCCACCGGCGCGGCCGCGATCGGTGCAGCGCCGGAATCCTGACCCAGTTGCAGGCCGGTTCGACGAACCCGCCGCAGTTTGCAGGGGCCGTGTCACCTGCACGGCCGCGGCGGCGACGCCGCAGGCGATGCGACAGCCGGATGCCGATCTCGGCCGATTCGAGATGAGATGCCGTTTGCGGCGGCCGCGGCGGGGCCAGAGCCGTGCCGGTACGCTCACATCACTGCACCAAGCGTGGACACCTTTCCGTCCGGATGCGCTCGGACCGCCCCGCAGCCTCGGCAGCTTCCGCCGCCAGCTGCCATGGCCGCTTCGGAATATCCGGTACGATCCGGACTGCGCCTGCCATGGGTCACTCGTAAGTGGGTCACGTCAGCGGCAGACCTCGACGAGAAAGCGTGTTTGCATCTAAGCAAAGTATGCGGCGCACCCAAACTGCATTGTAGCCTGAAAACACGATTAAGTACCGCACTTTGGCCTGCCACTATATCTGAAGTGTTCAGCATGGCGCTATGCATTATGGATTAATTAATGCAAGTATCACGCCTTCTCTGGTGTAGGAAGGGATTTACTGTTGGTATTGTGCTGCGTTTGTAGTATAAGAATACAAATTAAAGTACACAAATCTTGAACAGGAATGAAGAGCTTGTCCAACCATCTGTACCATGCATCAATTGACTTGTTCTATGTTGAACAATCGTATTCACTTCCCTGGTAAAAAACGGTCATAGAAACCAGCTAGCATACGTTTTCACGAGCTAACCCGATTGGCGTTATCTCCTGTTGGCTTTGTAGTAGTTCCTATATAGTGGTGTTAATAAGATCACATGGCATGGAAAAGGGAGCAAAGAAAAGTACATATTTTTGTTTTTCGACGTCAACGTGATATAAAATCGTGCTTACCTATTATGCATGGTGGTCAAGCTCAAGGTTAAAGCTGGATACCACTGTAAGCATTGCTGGTGTGACAGTAAAGTAATATAATGTTTCCAAAATGTGGAATGCCATGGAAATTCCAGAAACAGCATTATTCTCACACTGTCTTTGACCTCGGTGTTCCGAATAGATGACTGCGTTCCGTGAACGGAACGCAGCCAGAAAATCCATCTCCCGGAATGAACTTCATGGGCTGCGCGAAATTGGGGTAGGCAAATGATACGCACATATCCTACCATATCATCTGTCACTACTTCATGCATATTAAGAAGTAATTGGCAATGCAAAGCATGATTTGCGCACAACTATGCGTCTTGGCTGTGCCCAATGTATTCGTTTATGCGTGGACATTTTTCGCTGTTGTTTGTGTCTGAAGTTGCTCATTACGAAGACAGCAATTATCCTCACTGTCCTGCGAATCACTTATGTTGTGAGTCTCCTTCCCATTTTAAATTGTCGATATTACCACCATGCAAAGACATGAGGGCAAAGTCTAGATATTGGAAGACATGCTGAACAAGGAAGACTTCTACGCTGTGCAGCTAAATAACACCCACTTTTTCAATAAGATGTTTCTCGCCTACCTATACCGTACCATCTACATGGCAGGGCATCGACTGATTATTGGGTGGTTTACGACGCACTATATGCACGATCACGGCTGATGGCGCCGCCCACACTGTTTCGCCGATGGACGTCGGGATTGAGAAATGCCACGAGTGGTGCGAGCGTTGAACCCAGGACCTTGGTATCAAGAGTCCAACAACTTCAATGGGCCACTCCCACTCCTTGGCAGGATATCGAATACAATATTTTCTTTCAACCTGTTGCTTTGTTTCATCCATACGAGAACACCACCATGCCGAATCTAATGCTGTTGCCCTTCTTATTTCCCAGTGACTGTGACTTTCCAGTGACATTCTCTTCCGCATTCATACGAACATTTTACGTGCGCTAAAGTTAAGCAGCACACAAATCACGTTCCGTTGCAATGATTGCATCGGGAACAGCCGCGCTTAAAGTGATTATGTCATGGTACACTGAACACGCGATCCGGTTTTCACAACTGCGACATGGAAGGCCCCGCCCATGGCGATCACGCGATCTTGTCATCCGCTCTATTTCCTCTGATCAAGCGATCCGACTTGCCCCAATACCACAGATATCTTCTGTGGGTGCACGCTCATTTTGATTGCTTTCAAGATTGCTCTCTTTCAAGCCAATCTCGCCTCCTTTTCTCTCTCTCTCCCTCTCTCACCCCTCTCTCCCCTCTCTCCATTCTCTCTCTCGTCCTGCCTCCACCATGGTAATGATTGATGACATGAGCACATTGCCATCATACAGATACCGGTACAACGTGTTAACAGTGACGGAGCATGTCGCCTGACTACTCTTTTTCCTCCGATAACTGGCTCCTGATTATAAACCATCTCCGTCTAGTAACTCATTGTTTCGATAGTTCCCATGGTATTATAATCCACCTGCTCCGATAACTAACTCCTTTTGGTAATTATCTCATCATGATAATCCAATTATCCGCAATGTTCCAATCTTGAAGAAGACCCGCATTGACAGGTTGGATTCTAACACAGTGGCCATGCGTATTTTGCTTTCCCTACAGCACCTCAGCACATCCGGTACAATCACCGTTGATTCAGTCGATGCGTTCGTCATTGGCTGAAGGATTGTAAGAATGTGGGAGGGAGTAGTCTGTAGTTATCGAATAATCCGAACATTCTGTGTTTTGATAGCTGCGAAACCTGCACTGGCAACCAAGGAAACAACACACTGATTTTGTCACACTAAGGCTTATTAAGCGTATTTGTTAGCGAAATCTTCCCTGAAGGGTTTTGCTGATTGCCATTGTTCCGCTTTCACACCAGTTTTGCAAGTTCGTGTTGGCAACAATTATGGTGGGAGGACATCTTGTCAAGATTATGATAATTAAGAGTCATGCTGAAGCAATTTGCTTGCATTTATATTTCCCTACATTGCCAGTGGTACGAAATTGTAACTAGTTGATTTACAGTGTATTGCATCTCATTAAGATGGGAAATCGTGGGTCATTATGGATCGAGAGCACCGAAACATGGTTGAGTAACACAGTCGCTTGGAATTAAAGGTGTGTGATGACATTCTGTCCGCACTTACTCAAGCGTCCCAGTTACGCTTCTAGTCGATGGCAAACTTTCAAACAACCGGGATTGAACATCAATACATCAATCAATCCTTGTATTGGTACCAAGAGACACTCAGTATCAAATTTCAAAAACGCTAAAAAAAAGGGGTGGGACAGGGGGCTACTAAAACATTAAAAACACATGCATACAATACTCAAACATTCCCACGTACAGCTCTTTTCAGCGCCTCCTTCAGCTTAAACTTAAAAGCCAGTCGCATATTCTCGGCCCTAACTTCCTCGGGGAGACTGTTCCAAAGAACTGCAGCACGGTACATGAAAGATCGTTGCGCAAAAGAAGTTTTCAGGCGTGGGCGCTCTACTGAAAACGGTGTTGATCGCGTAGATCGAGAGCTGACATCACTTCTCAATGTCACAAGATCACGCAGGGTTTCAGGTGCTCCCGAGTGATGCACTGCAAGATGAACCAGTGAGCAATCCCTAATGTCGACAAAGCGTTGTAAGCTAGGCCAGCCTAACCGCTCAATAACATGCGATATATGACCATAGCGAGAGGTCCTAGTTATGATCCTAGCCGCCCTCATTATGACTTTTTGGATTCGCACGCGCTCGGTGTCACATGCAGCAGACCAGATTGAGCAACAGTACATTACATGGTGGAAAACCAGTGCAAGCACTAACTTCGACAGCGTTTCTTCAGTAAGAGAACGTACATGCTTGGCTAGAGGAAAGATAATGCGGTTACATTTCTTAGCAATATCGCCAATTTGTTCACTCCATGTTAACGATTCGTCCATGGTCACACCCAGGTTTTTGATAGATGAGACACGTGAAATATCCGATCCAAGAACAGAGAGGCTGATGCTAGGCAGCCGCGCGATCATCTGGCGAGAACCAAAAATCACAAATTGCGTTTTAGATGGGTTGAGCTTGAGAAGATTTATACGGTACCACGAGCACATAGTTTCCAAGCACGATTCGAGACGGCGTTTGGCATACATTATGTCCTCCAATTTCGATGACAACATCGCCTGTGTGTCGTCAGCGTAAGCAACGACTTTAAAGACATCACCTATGTGTGAGAGAAGATCATTTGTGTACAACAAAAACAGAATTGGACCACACAAACTTCCTTGTGGAACACCACAGGATACGTTGCATACAAGTCTTCCGGGCCGAACTACCTGTCTGCGATTTGAAAGGTAAGATCTAAACCAAGAGCTGTCGATGCCGTACCACTCTAATTTGGTCAAGAGTCGGCTATGAGACACGCAATCGAAGGCACTAGACAAATATACTGATGCGAGCAGACAAACGCGGCGCCTTTCGATGCAATTTGTGACATAAGCTACTACATCAGCAAGGGCAGTTTCAGTAGAGTGAAGTGGTCGATAGGCATGTTGCGAGTTGTTAAGAAGACAATTTCGGTGGAGATACGCAGTGAGCTGGTTGACTACTATCTTCTCGCACAGTTTTGACACGTTACTCAAGATCGAGATGGGCCTATAACACTTTGGATCGTCAGGGCAGCCTTTCTTGAAGATTGGTACGATTTCAGCCAACTTCCACAGTTCCGGAAAAGTACATGACGATAAACTAAAGTTGATTATGTGCAAAATATGTACACACACCGAAGGAAACGACATATTGAGCAATTTCAGGGACACATTGTCGTTGCCACGAGCACTGGTAGGATTTAAATCACGCAGGGCATGAGAGAGTTCGGGAAGAGTGGCGGGCTTCAGCTTGAATGCTGAGCTAACAACGCGCGGAGGGCGAGGTTGATGCGCTGTATTTGGGCCTAAATCCCCTAAAGAATGCAAAGCAGCAGCCACGCGCTTGCCAGTTGAAGAAAAATGCCGGTTTTGGTCGTCAGCGAACAACAACAACAACAACAACAACAGCAATTGCTATCTGATCTTGATCCTGAACGCCACTCAGTAGTCTTCATCTGATACCTAGGCTGGGACAAAGACCTTCCTGCAGGATGGATTATATAGCTCGCGAGGATATTCTGCAAGATATCAATTTTCCTCGAGCTTACTTCCGGGCATTTGTATCATGCCACTTAACACGCGCCCTGGAGGGCCTCTGAAAATTGCGCGCACTGAAAAGGGTGGGGGCAGGTTTCGACCTCCTCCCTAAGATATCGGCTTCCACTATAGCTAGAGTAACAAATATTTCAGGGTAGATGAGTATTGTGGTGATCTCTAACATGTGTAAATTTCATGACCTTAGGTCAATATCTTCAAGGCCAAATGAGGTCACATGTCATAGTTGGCTTGTTTTGCGTGGCTTGGCTTGACATGGTTATGGATCGCTGCGATTGTGTTTACATGCTCCAAAAAGGGGTATCAGTGATGTTTTAGACATAACCAATGATGCAATACAGATGATAGATCCGGCATTTGATCTCAAGTCACTTATATATCCGCAATTTATCGGGTCAGTTACCGGTTCCAGTTACCGGAACCGGGCCGCTCGCCGGACCGGCGGGTGGTCCGGCGCAATCGACTTCACGAAGAAAAGGCTAAAGTACATGGATGCAGTATGGAAACGCTTAGGTTCACAAAGACAAAAACAGAAGTTTTCAGTAGGGAGTAACATGCAAAATGACATGAATCGCATGACTGTCATTTGCGTTTATGATTACCTTCCAGTTGAACAAGGTTAGTTCCATTGACCTGTTATGAACTTGACCTGAGTTGACCTCGGTAATCTAGCATTATCTTGCAACAATATAGCATGAAATATACATCAAAGAAGTCGCTAGTATTTCCATGAACACCTCCCTTTTGCCGATATACTGCAAGCGCATCAGCGCCGATTTTTGTGGTGTGACGCTACGAAATGTTTTGACTTTGACCGCCTCCAACTAAAAAAATATTTTCGCCAGATTTTCGTTTTACTTGTTTTAAGCGACGAGCCGAACATTTTTAAGCAGGTACACACAGCATGGCCTATATCGACCGGTAAAATCGGGAGTTATTTACGAAAAATTGGAGGGGTGGGCGGATTACCCCCCCCCCTCCAGTGCGGGTGTTAACGATCGTAGGCTATTGAGATGCTGCCTGTTCCTACTTCGATCCACGTCGAGAGAAATTGTATAATTTGGCTTACCGCTATAAAGTCAGGAACATGCGTGCACACACACCACAACACCGGCCACCGGTGGCGTCGGCGCAGCATGCAGTTCTGCAGATGGCACCGCATGCGCTGCCGACATACGCGATGTCTGCACCTCCCACCAGCATGAGGGTAGCGCAGTTACGGCATGACCGGAATCTTCTGTTGCTTCACGACAAGATCTGCGGTCGGCTCGAGCCGGTAGAAACCGTGCAGGATGCTTTCACCTGCCCCGGGTCCTGGCTGTGAGTCAGCGACGAGGACATACCATGCTGTCATTGGCAAAGGATCAGATGCCGACGGAGGCCGTACGTCCCAGTGCCCAGGCCTTTCTCTCGACGTGCGCTCAATGCTTTACGCTTGCATGCACGTACATGGCGTCACCCCGGTCAATCGCATCAGTTGTTCTCACTTGCTTTGCCTAACGATCAATCGCCATTACCACACCACGGTGTCTATATGCGCTTCATGAGACGATCTTGTTCTTTCAAAATACAATTCAGTCTTCCAATCGGAGATTTCTGCAGAGCCTCAGTCAGATATATTCGCACGCTACATGTGCAGCAGAGGTTCCATTTCCAGCTCTCTTGTGGGACAGTCTTGTTCGCGCGCTTGCCCTCAGATTCCCGGCCGAAGCACGCTGCTCACACGGCGCGGCTGTTCCGATTTATCCGGCCCGGTAAACAGAGCACCGGTGCTGTGACATGAGGCGTGGTCGTGCCCTCGGGGCGTGCCACTAGATCGAAGTATCTGATTTAGGACTGTGAGGAGATAAGGATTTATGCATCATGTCCGTGAACCTGATACCGCGGGCCATGGACGGTAATCTCGTTAATCTCATAGCACGCCGAGCACGACCCGGTGACGCCATCTCCCGAGAAGGAGCTCGCCGAGAAAAAGTCTGCCCGAGATCATGCTTAGAACAAGGGCCTCCCACACTTGAAACAGGGGTATGAGTCGGCCGCCCCACCGAGGTGATGTGCGGCATGCTGTTGACAGTTGGAGCATCGTTATTGCGTTGCACAGCGCGAGGGGAAGCTTAATGCGCATTCCACGAGTATGCCTAACAATTCTGGAAGCAATTCAGCTGAGTACGAAGTTTGTTCTGACAGCTACTTGCAAGTCATGGCCAAACAATAAATAATTTATATTTTATTGATTAGTGGTTAGACTAGTAGTCTCGAATCAGTGAATTTAATAATGCTTCGTGTGCAGCCTGCTGATTTAGACGCAGTATGCTTCCTCCGTTTGTGTTTGTCACTGATAAAGCTGCTGTGCAATCAGCTCGGTTACGCCGTCCGGTTTCCATGTTTGCAAGATGACACTGGCCAATCAGTTGCATGGGTTTGCAAAGTTGTCGCGTCCAGTCGCATACGATTTGGCAACACACGTTCAGACCGCGTTCCTGATGGCGCAATCGCTCGGCACATGTCCGGCTCCCTGTCGCGCGCGCGCAGCAGCGTCAACACAACACCCGTCGCCGGCGCATGCCTGGACGCTGGGACGGGGACTGCTGCCGACCAGTCACCACTGGGCGGCTGGTGACGCCGCCGCACCGCTCGACCCGTCACTTCCGCCGCGGGCCGCACGCGGCGGTCGGCCGGCGCCGTCACACATGTGGGTCAGTGCCGGCCGGCGTTGCAGACGGGCCGTCCGTCAGCGGCTGTGCAAGGTCTCAGCCGCCGGGCGTCGGGAAGTAGTCCAGCTGACACGGTCGACTGGCGGGCCCGCCGGCAGCCGGCTGCCGGCCGCCGTGGCCGGCGTGCCAGGCGCGCCCTGTGCAGCCGTGCTCACACGCTGCGACACGAGAGGCGTCACACGTGCGCGTGTGACGCCGCACGTCACACGCGCGCCGCATGGCTCAGCGCACGGCGTGGAGCCGGGCCCCCGGCGCCACGCCGCCGCAGCCGCCGCGGCCGCAGCCGCCGCAGCCGCCGCAGCAGCCGCAGCAGCCGCAGCAGCAGCCGCAGCCGCCGCTGCCGCCGCTGCCGCCGACGCGGCAGACCGACACGCGGTGCACGGTTGCAGTTAATGAGAGGACGACGCCTGGCCGCCTCGCTCCGACTCCAGTGACGCCGAAACAACCCGGGACGGGTGACGCAGCGCTTCGGAGAGCTTCGCTTGTTTGCTCTCGCCCGTATCTGGGTGGCGCGCGTCCGGCTCGGAAAAGTGTCTCCCAATACGCCGAGGCGATATGTCTATAGTGAACTCCAATACGCCTAGGCGGTATGTATATGGTGAACTCGTCAGTCGTACTTAGTTGGTTACAGGGTAAACCACTTGGGATCGCAGGAGTCACGGAAGAAATTCCATTTAGTCGGTCAGCGCTTCAGGCGTCGTTGAACATCCGGAGGCCAGCTCACGTAAACCAATGCTGACCAGTGGTAATCTTAGCACTAGAATGGCACGCTGGGCTGTGGTTGAGGAAGTCAGGAAACGAAGGATTGCCTGTTGCTACTCTGCTTTAAAAAATGTATAAATCCGGTGACCACCTTGAAATGCGACAGGGTTTCTGCTTAATTTTCGATATATATATATATTGGCACATCCAAATCAAGCTTCGCACAGAGCTAAGTTAATTTATATGCTATGTAGGTTTTCTAGTGAACGAACTGTATTACTCCTCGCTGATCGGCAGCGCTCACATGCGCGGACACGTGCTGCAACATCCTTCGCGGCACCTCGGGGTCCAGCCCAGCGATCTTCTGCCGGATTCTGCGCGTCAGGCGGTCGGCGAGCATTGCGTACCAGTCGCCTTGATATTCCCGCTGCTCATCTATGACCCACAACTCTCCTGTTGGCCGCAGCAAAGGGTCACAAGAGGAAGGGTGTTCTTCACGCGCCACAGGGGGCACGCTGGCCTCCTCCAGCAGGTCCATTACCTTATTGGTGTAATGTGCGCTGGCTAGGTCGGACCATAATTTTTTTATCGGGGTTGTGTTCGTCCAAAAATGGGATCAGGACCACCTTCATACAATTCTGGCGGTACATTTAATCGTTAATTATACCCCTGCTGAGCATAATGACTGGCTGAGCTACACGTCTCGGTGATATAGCCAGCCATACCAGAAGTTTCCAGGGAAATTTGCCCTCTGGCCTCGGTTTGAATTTATCAGGAACGTCTCCTTCTGGGTCAACATAACAGTCTGAATTGTCCGGCATTTGGTTATCGTGGTATGTGAAGTAACTTTCATCGTCCATTACAATGTCCATGCCTCTTCGTTTCAGTAGGAGTCCACGAGACAGCTTGCGAAGGCAAGTTTTTTACGATTTCCTGTTCGATGGTGACTTGGAGCGCCTTGTGTTTCCTGTATGTGATCCCACCGGCTCTGACGATTTGTTGGACGTACGTTCTGTATATCCAAAACCTCCTGGTCGGCAGACGTCGGGACACGCCCACTTCCCGAGTGGCGGTGCGGATCAGCCGACGCTGAGTAGTTGAAAACTTATGTTAGTACCGAGATAAACTACACCTTGCATTGAATATATTCCTGCTCCAAAAAAAAACTCCTTAAACTGCCCCGCCACATTCACTACCCCGCCACATTCACCGAATACTTCCGTTCTGGTCTGTTGCGGTATCTTTGTCATGCAGAAACACTATCCGACCTCGGAATGTGTCAGCGGTGACGTGTGACCAGCAGTGAATACTTCCTGAGAGTGTGGCCCATTTCAACCTGCAGCACCGTCACCGACGCCGAACTGAGAGTGGAAGAGTGGAGGAGTGGGAGAGTGGAAGAGTGGGAGAGTGAAGAATGGGAGACTGGTGGGCGGTCGATGGCTGACGTCACCGTCTCACGAGCGCCCTCGTCGCCCGCAAGCGTTCCGGGGCCGCGTTTTCCAGGCCGATTTCCCAGCAGCCGCCGACGCCCGTGGGAAGGCGGCGGCCAGGGCCGCTCCGACCGCAGCCTCACCGTGTCAGACACGGAAGAGGCGCCCGCGCAGGACCGCTGGCTGACACACGGCGGACTGGGACGCGCAGAGAATGTCGGCAGAGATGGGTCGGGCTTCCCAGTCGGCGACAGATGCAAGGTCAATGGCAGAGTCAGCTAAGCGCCTCCTGTGCAATGCTTTCAGGATGACATGTCAATGTCAATGTGCACCCGAACGGCATGCATGAATGTGAGTGAATAAACATGAACGGTTTATGAACGCATGATATGTGAGAAACCCCAGTAGTGGTCGTGTGGGAGAGTCTACATTTTTATATCTTTGATATCAAAATCCATTCTGTTCATTGGAAAAAGCAGCATAGACTTAGCTACGGCGACGAGTCTGCATTTTCCTTAATTGCAGTGAATTAAATCAAGCCAGTCCATTCCACTTTAGAGGGCATTCAGGGACAAATTAATCACTTTTAAGATCACCAGGACGCTGCGAACCGCATCTCCGTGAATATCTGGCTGACCACAACAACGCTTTTAGGTAATCCCTCCAACGGGAGATTGGCTGGCGTGGTAGCACGTGCACCCTATATCATTTTCAACCAGTGAATTTCCCTGAAGCAAACTTGCCGATTTATCAATGGATTTAGAAGCCGCTTTGGCGAAAGCTATTTAGCTATTGTCACAAAAATGCTGCACTATAAATGGTTCATTTGGTGCGCACACAGATATGAAGCTGCCATTGATCACAATCGTCACACGCGTCATATATGTAGCTAAACGATACCCCAGCAGCTGACGCTATTGTCCAACCTGACTCGATAGGCCTTGCTACAGACTAAGTATTAATCATGCTGATCCCATATTGCATGTGACTTTACATTCTCATTTGGTCGAAGAGAATTACACACGCAAAGGAAACAATTATTTTTGCATGGGTCTATTTCCAGATCTCAACACCACCGGTAGCTTTGTGTAGCTTAGTGCATGTGTAGCTGATGCATGCATCTGGGTATCAGATACACATGTGGAAATAATATCAAGGCAAAATGAAGCGCCAAATAATGATACCACTATGACGTGACTCGTCCGCTCTCGGTCATAGCAGGAAGAGCTTCCATTCTGATATCCTCCTGACCGGTCACTCACCACCGTCCTCCTGACTGGCCACTCATCACCGTCCTCCCACCGACGACCTGATCCGACGCGCCGATACCCTCCCGTCTTTGATAGGCCGCCGAGGTCAAAGTTACCGGACAATTCCTAGGTTGAAAGCTGCAAGAAGTGTACCTCGTGCACTCAGGTCTACTCCCAAAATTATGAGCAGTGTAACGTTGCTTGGATGCAAATGAGGTCAAATAAATGACTATGGTGGACAAACTTTCTCCTCCCATCAATGTCAGTATTACTTAGACATCATGCACGTACAGAACAGGTTGTAAAGGCACATGTATGGGCGAAATGTCAATGCTGAAGCTTGCATCACAAGCTAACATTACTGCAAATTCTTGTCTTCAAATTTTGTCCTGTATTCGAGTTTGCTGCCGTTACGGCTCCGACCCACTCTGGCACTGCTTTCATTGTAGGGCACGCCTACATATGGTGACATCTGGCAGCCTATTTCTCGTTTAATCGCGCCCGCCGCCCAACGAGCCATGAAATGCCTCTGGGGCCAGTGTCAGAGGCTGTATCGATTGACCTGTAGCCGGCGGGCGCACAGCTGACTCCCCGGACGTGTGACGTCACTACCGTGGGAGAAAAAGAGAACAACAAGAATGCGGCGGTCTGGACGAGATGTACCGTGACAGTAGGCGGTCTATGACGTCATGGAATAAAGGTAACTACAATCCATAAGCCTACAGTTCGGTTACAGGTATCGTTTCTACGCCTCTGATTGAACGTATAGGAACATGTGGATGGGAGGTTAAGAGGATCCATGAACAGCCACTCTTCGTAATCTTAACCACCATTTTGCTCTCTGGCAAACATGGTGCTGGGTCTCCAGTTTGCACCAGCTTTCCTATGAATCATATTTCGACACTGCTCGAGCACCACGAACAGGTCGTAGAACGCGGTCTATTTGCCATACCTTATCATCATGGCTATTAATTTGATGGTTTTATGCTGATAAAATCTCCTCAGAAATTGTGGTGTGTCATAAAATTGGCTGGATGATTCATGTTCAAAAATCGAAAGGCGGTCTCGATAATTCCAAAACAACATAGCTCTCCCAGACCTGAGCAATAGCAATCAACTGCTAGGGTGGCGTTTAGCTACATATATGACGAATGTGGCGATTGTGATCAACATCAGTTTTGTTTTCTGTGCGCGCGCCAAGTTCACCAATTACAGTGCAGAATGGACAAATTTCACATAATGGGTTTTTGGTTGCAAAACAAATCGGTAATAATACTTCGTAGACAAAACTGGAATACTTGTATCACAGGAGAAGCATTTACAGCATAATTTAATAATTTCACTTTGGGATTGCCATCGATTTAAAAACCTTCTCGTAGCAGTGACGTCACATATGTGGAGCCTCGAAGCGGCCAAGCCCAAAACGCACAGGGAACCAAACGTTGGATTATTCCATGCAAGGTTTTTCAACCGACTCGCGTCATGGATACTAAGGCGAGGGCTTGTGATACTGAAATGTTACCAATTTTTACAAAAAATATGATGCTCGGAGGGTAGGTAATCTATTATGGTGGTAATACAGCAACTAACATTTTGTTTCGAATCCGGCGCAATGCGGTGCCTACAGATGTCAAAGCATACCTTCAAGCAGTATTGTGATGGAACAGAGTGGGTAAGATGCCTGCTCCAATTACTGAAAAATATTGATGATGTCCATGAAGATATTGCAAAAAGGGACTCCTATCAAATTACCAATTGCATGGATTATTTGGCTATACTGTATGGACTTTAGACAAGGTACACATTTTTCAGGTTCATCTTTACATGGAATGCCAGGCAAGTTGTGGAATTTTAATTAGCTTCATTGCAGGAAGATATACATTGTTCATGCAATCAATTATCAATGTGTAGGCAGGCATGATCAGCTACTTGCAGGTGTAGGCTGACGTGATAAATAATATGTAAGTAGGTAGGTGTAGAGCAATATAATCGGTGATCAGCAAGTGTAGGCCAATGCCATCCAACATCTTCAAGCGGCATTTTGATGATGCAAAGTGAGTAAGATGCCCTCTGCAACTGCTGCCATATTTTATGATATTGATGGAGATAATATGAAAAGGGATGACTATGAAATATATAATTGAAGTGATTCATTAGCTAGAACTGCTATGGAATTTAGATGGAGGGCAAGGACTGCTGGCTTAATTTTTAGGTGGAATGTCAGGCATATTGCGGAACTTCACTCAGCTTGAGAGAAACATTACACGAATACTACTGCTGGGGTTTCTGCAGTTTTTATCTGTAAAACATAAAGGCAATCAGGCATCATTGTGCTTTGAGATATTCACGATACAAATTTTGCATACATTTTACCTGCATGAAGCAAAGTGGTTAGGTTTGGCTATGTCAGGTTTGGTTAGGTTTTTTATCTTAAATTTATTTTTTCTTATTGAAAGGTTACATTGGGTTTGGTTTTCTTGAGTGAAATATTTTAGAGCAAAAATTGCTAGAATGTTGTGCTCTTGTTCGATTATTTTTTTCCCATGCGAGGTAATGTTATGTTAAGTAAGGCTATGCTACACTTTTTCTTTTTTTGCATTATTTTTTGCTGCTATATTACCCATCTCCAAGCCTATTTTTGATGTTATTTTACCAGCCAACTGAAAAGTATGCACTTGCAGTTAAGACGAGGGGCCACATCATTTTGACCACAGTCATGAATATTGTGTTGGAAAAAGAAATTCCAAGAATTCAGAAATCATTTTAACGCACAAATTTGCCGAATGTCTTGCCATCTTCAGCATGCTGCAGTCAGCTAGAAAATGTAATTTATCTTAACTGAATGCTAATATGAAAGGACTGTGGACATCCATGATTCCAACAACATAAATACTAACAAGTCACAGTTCCCATCTTTGTCAAAAATATACTTTTATATTGTGGGAGTATTCACAAAAATTGGAGATGTAATCATCGTTTTCAAGTTAAACCTTGATGTGAAAAACTTCAATGTTGACACTTCTGAGGAAAGCTCTGGTTCCAGCCTCCCCCCTCAACCTTAGACATGTCCACGTCTATCAAAATACTCGCACCCATGTCTACCAGTGGTACATATGCATAGAAATGTTCGTCGCAGCAAGCGGGGCCACTGGCAGAGATCAGCGGACTGTCTTGGCGTGCAGAATCGCTAGACATTGTCCTCATCTTCTCGGCTGTCGGGAGGCCGATGAACATTGCTTCTGGCTTACTTGCAGTTGCATTTGTATACCTCGGCATAAATAAGAATAATAGCGTCGTTTTCCACGATACATTTGCCCCTGACGGTTGGATGTGGTCCAAGCTAAAACTGTCGCGATTATTACGAACTGGCACCGTCCCAAATGGAAGATATAATGTGCGGCAGTCAAGCATCGCTGATCTTTGCAGATGTGACGTCACACATAGTTTGGCCAATCACGAAGCGAGGCATTCTGAAGCGCTTCGTTGAATTATTTAAGTAATTTACGGATTAAAAAAAGAATGCCACAACCGTTTTTAAAATTAAAAATCACTACTGAAACTTTAGAGAAAAACGGTTTGTCCTGACATGAAACTTGTTCCTTGTTATGACAATAGAAAGAATAGCTTTCGTGAAACGCAGCTCTATTATACAACGCAACTGGATTTGTATTCATATATCAGATCCCTCCCACGGGAGATTTGCTGGCGTGGTGGCACGTGCGCCCTAAATTATTTTCAACGGTGAATTTGCCTGAAGCAAACTCGCCGATTGATCGATGGATTTCGAAGCCACTTTGGCAAAAAATATTTAGATATAGTCACAAAAATGATGCACTGTAATTGGTTCAATTGGTGCTCGCGCAGATAAGATACTGATATCGATCAAAATCGTCACACGCGTCATATATGTAGCTAAATGACACCTCAGCAGCTGACGCTTTTGTCCAACCTGACTCGATAGGCCTTGAGCTCTCCATAGCCGTGATAGCTCTCTGGACCCCAGAGCCAGTGTGCAACATTTCATGGTTACCCTAACTAATTGAGCACTACAAACGTTTTCAGAAAGTTACACCGCTGAAGGAGCTTGACAGAACAACACCATGCACAGTTATTCTTGCATGCACTGCACCACCAAGTGGAATGCACGCAGTGTTCCGTCTTTTTCACACGCCATGCTCGCCCTATTTCTCTGGCTATCCACGGCCCACCTTTGATGTCAATCGCAGCCAGCACGCAGAACGCCCACGGACTCAATGTCCGTGCGAATGTGAGATGCGTCCCTAGTTAGCTGCCTCCCAGGAGGCCGGCTGGACCCAATGGCCACCTAGTGCATAATCGCCTACACATTTTCCCAGCACGCTTTCTAGTGAACAGGAGCGGCGGTTGTAGCCCACAAGTTCCATCACTCATCGCTCATCTCGTAACGTATCACACTGACCGCCCGCGCCGTCAATTGCATTCCGGTAGCAGGGCGGTCCAAGCTGAAGCGTCGGCGCTCATCGTGCTGATTGGGAGTCATCCAGAAGCTCTCTGAACTACCCACATGGCGCATGCCTTTGTTTCCGTTCAAAACCATGGAGCATGTGCCCAGAGAGGAGAAAGGAGTGCCAAACGGAATTGTTCTGAGTGCTTGCTCCTGGGGATTGCCTGCTCCGGCAGAGCTACATTGGCTCACAAGGCGTGAACCGAAATGCCAGCTAACAGATCCGATGGGCTATTTGCTGAATGGTGACGATATTTTTTTGCGTAGCCTATGAATACTTGAGGTTGATACCAAGGTGCCGTAACCTGACGGCCCTGCGATATCTGCAAATTTCGACTGGCGGGCGGCCGGTGACCAATATCGGTGGCGGCCAGCGTGATCGGACAGATACGGCGCCCTTCAGCGGATCCCTGGTGTGGCTCACCTTCACCGGCCGTCATCCTCGGGACATCCCGAGCCGGCACGGCGAGGTGAGTCAGCGATGGCTCCCCGCCCTTCATCCGGCCCGCTCGGATAGACTGGTGACACCCTCGACCGGGCACAGCCTGTCACGGACACGACCCGACACAACTGGACACAGCCGAACACGACCGGACACAGTCGGACATGACCGGACACAGTCGGACACGACCCGACACAACTGGACACAGCCGAACACGACCGGACACAGTCGGACATGACAAGGCACAGTCGGACACGACCGGACACAACTGGACACAGCCGAACACGACCGGACACAGTCGGACACGACCGGACACAGTCGGACATGACAAGGCACAGTCGGACACGACCGGGCACAGTCGGACATGACAGGGCACAGTCGGACACGACCCGGACACAACTGGACACAGCCGAAGATGACAGGACACAGTCGGACATGACAAGGCACAGTCGGACACGGCCGGACACAACTGGACACAGCCGAACACGACAGGACACAGTCGGACATGACAAGGCACAGTCGGACACGACCGGGACATGGAATACCGAACAGTCGGACATGACAACATCGACACAACTGGACACAGCCGAACACGACCGGACACAGTCGGACATGACAAGGCACAGTCGGACACGACCGGGCACAGTCGGACATGACAGGGCACAGTCGGACATGACAGGGCACAGTCGGACACGACCCGACACAGTCGGACACGACCGGACACAACTGGACACGACCGGACACAGTCGGACATGACCGAATTATGATCTGACATGACCGGACACGGTCGGACACATCCGGACGTGACCGGACACGGCCGGGTGCGGATGAACGTACCCGGACACAGCCGAATACGGTCAGAATAGGCGCACGCGGCCTTCAGAACATCGTCCCATGGCAGGTGAACACTGCCAGTGCCTGGGATTCGCTGACTTGGAGAGGACTAAGTCAGCAGCACACCATCCGTTTCTATTCGACACCGGTTTTCTACAGTCTACGTACAGTCTATGCTACCAATCGCCCGCTGCCGTATGCCGAGCGCTCCGCATAATAGATACAGCAACTTTGTGGCTCGACTTGGTATGAAACATAATCACATGTGCATATAAATACATGCATGTGCACATATATATGCATATATATATATATATATACATATATATATATAAATATATATATATACATATATGTATATTGTATATATATATATATATATATATATATATATATATAAATATATATATATATATATATATATATATATATATATATATATATACATATATATATCTATTTATATATATACATGTATATATATATATATATATATATATATATATATATATATATATATATATATATATTACCTGTATTAGCGTGAGGCCAGCTCATTGCATTCACTTTTCATCAGTATTTAATGCATGCCACGACCAAGCTATTGTTAGGATCCTAGAACATGAAGGAGAATATACATGTCTACAGGGTCAATACATCATATATCTGTGCCAAACATGCCCCAATTAGACAGCTTATCAAGGTCGCTTGAATTGTCTTTATCTGCGCGCGTTTCTACTCAACGCTTTTTCTTGTCACAGTGTCAGATGGACGACTCGTCCATGTGGTTCGCCTAGATGGGCGACGGGCGACAGTACAGCTAAAGGGAGACACTCGTGAGATCTTCAGAATCGGACGTCAAACTGGCAGAGCGAGTTAGACTTTTGAGGAGGGAAATAATGAGTCAATGTAATTCTTCGCAACTTCGGTTTGTGATTGTTCAAATTTCAAGGTGGTCCTGACTCTGCTTAATCTGAGTGTATCGAGGTCAGAGAATGAATGAAAGAGAATGAAGAGATGAAAGGGGTGCCAATAAAGTGCCACTGATGAGCCACTTGTTGCCTAAACCTTCAGCCTGTCACTCGATCAGGTAGCTCCAATTTGATGGTGGATTTTAACAGAGTTTGGCATGTCACTAATGTTTCGACCCGGTCGCCCCGCTGCCGGGTTCAGACATTGCCGGGCCCTTTGCCAGCTGACCCTCCAGGCTGGGGATGAATTCAAGCACGTGTAGCCACTCGAAGTCTGACTTGTCAGGATAGGGGAGGCCGTGGGCCGACGCTCTATCAACTCAGCTACCGGGGCCTTCCAAACGCATCATGTCGCTGGGTGCGCGATCTTCCGATATCATGAGGATGCTGACGTCCAATTAATAGCAATACATTACTAACTGCTATGGTGAGCTAGAAAACGTTGCTTTGATGTTGAAGCAACTAAGCTATATATGTCAGTGGAAGGTAAAATCGTATTAACTTAGTTTGGGAAATGCACATTGTTTTATTAAATACAGCACGATACGCGTCGGACTCCATGGTAATGCGGACATCGAGGGATACCTAATGAAAGAAAGAAAACTGATGGAAGCACTGATAGCATTCAAGAACTCTGAAATGAGATGAGCTAGCATGGCCACGTTGCAACAAGATCGCCAGCATGATCACCAGTGCATCCACAAACAAAACATATCCGTAATTCATACTAGTTTATCTCCATAGGATGGCTACGCGAAGATAATTTCTTAAAGCTAGCCTTGAGATGTGCATTGCATTGTCATTTGCGCTGATGCACTGCAAATATTGTGACGGTGCTAATTTGCCTTGCGTACCCCTAGTCCGATACTGATCCGCCGCTTGGCGCGACCCTAGTCCTTCCCCTCCTCCCTCCCCTTCCCCTCCCCCTTTTTTTTTTCCCCCCTTTGCCTTCTTTTCCCCCTAGTCCGATACTGATCCGATACTGATCCGATACTGATCCGCCGCTTGGCGCCTTCGGTCTGTTGGCATGCCGCTCAGTCCTCAGCACTGATTCCGATTGCCGGCGTGGTGGATATGGCTAAGGCCGTGTGGTACAGGCGTATTTATCGGGATTGTCAGTCAGTTAATTGCAGCGGTGCTGGCATTCAAGTTTGCATGCTTCAATCAAAGAATCGTTTGCATACTTCGAACAGGCTAAGTAAATAGGCTGTGCAGTAGTTTTGCAAATTTGACGAGTCCGCTTTTATGGTGCTATCTGTTTATTGCTTGACTCAGTGGCCTGCCGCTTGCATCATAAATATATTATGAAGGACGGAATGAAATTTCGAAGGAACCATAACCGTGAAACTAGAGCACATTACAGCTATTCGGACGGCAAAAAAAACAATACAGCCAGGTACTACCTGTGTGGAGATGTTTCACGAGGGATCATTTCACCAGAAACTCATATATTCGTGTGCTTATTTGTATTCACTCACCATGAAGAACTATTTGATGTATGGAATGAAAAGAACAGTAGCATACTGATGCAATATATGTAGCTGCAAATTGTGCTTTTAGATGTTCTCTACCCATTTTGGATCACGTCCTCATCATCGGTTTCATGTCGGGAGGGGGTATGAAGTAGAGAGACTAATGAAAATATCACACCGTCGATATATCCCCTATTCTCAATCGCTCACCTGTAACCTGAGTCCAAGGGGCATCCGCCAGCTGGCTGGTGGCCGCACCGATTGCCTGTTGACGTGACGTCACCATCAGCGCCTCGAAGAGGCCGCTGACGGGCCCGGCACGGTGCCAGATATCGTCGGCCGCACGAACCGGCGCGGCGTGGCCCTGATCACACAGGCCGGCCGCCACCCGCCCGAGAGGAAGTCGTCGAGAGGTCAACGGTTAACGATTGGTTTGTTCCAAACTCTCACCGTGCGTGTCTCTGCGGAAGCAAAAACAATGCTGACCGGGCGGAGGTGTCGTGACCAGGTCATGATGTATGCATGAACGTGGAGAGTGAGAGAGAGAGGGACACAGGGAGAGACAGACAGAAAAAGGAGAACAAGAGAGAGAAGGGGAAAAAGAGAAAGAGAGAGACAGGCATACAGAAAAAGAGAACATGAGAGAGCAGGGGAAGAAAAAGAAGAAGAGAGAGAGAGAGGGAGAGGGAGGGAGGGAGGGAGGGAGGGGAGGAAGGGAGGGAGAGGAGGAAGGGAGGGAGGGAGGAAGGGAGGGAGGGAGGGAGGGAGAGAGAGAGAGAGAGTGAGGGATAAATCTAGGAAGAGAGAAAGAGAAGGAGGAAACACAGCTAGACGTTTGAAGTCGGTGATATGCCCTCGTCGGATTGGTCTGCCTAAATGTAAAAAATACTGCATCATGTGAAGTGCTCCGACTATGGAATTGAAGCAGAGTAGCTGTTCATACTTTGCAACTAAGTGTCCTTTGTTGTGTGTTCCAGGTGGAGGTCATAGCGAACGGGCACGACGACAAGCAAGTAAGAACTAAAGCCCCTACCCGCTGTGCTGCGCGATAGCTGTTGAGGAAAATATGTGAATCAATGCATACTTTGCAAATCTGTTCACTGACTGACAACTGCACAACTCTATCCGAAACTTAGGAGCCAGCTTTCACACGAGAAGAGCAATGTTTAAATGCAGTAGACCGCTGCCCGTGTAAAACAGACTTGCTACGCTTTGCGACTTATTGAATGCAATGATGTTGGCCCATTAGTCCCCGCGATTGTCATTTCATTGGGTGTAAGATTAATAAGTTGACTATAAAATGTGGCTTGTCGTTAGATCACCATAATCTGCGCCAGATACCAAATGAAACTTCGCGTGGGCAGACACAGACTTCAGCAATGACAGGCAAAGGCTTTGCCACAGACAGACAGTCTACATATAGACAGACAGATTTCACTACAGTGAGACACAGACCTCACCACACACGAACAAACTCCACAATACGCAGGCACAGAAATCACCACAGATAGACTTAGCCCCAGGCAGCACAAGCTTCACCATAGGCAGGCAGAAACTTCATGACATACATACTTAGCCATAGACAGTACAAGCGTCACCATAGGCAGGCGCAAGCGTAACTAGAGACAGACTTAGCTCCAGGCAGCTCAAGCCTCACCATAGACAGGCACAGACGCCACCACAAACGGACTGACTGTAATCTCATGCATATTGAGTCGGGGACGCAATGATCATGACGAATGTATGTATATTTATACTACGACCAATCCAGGTACAGCTGTAGAAAAGACAACAGCAATTAGCAGATGCATTGCAATATTTCAGATTTGGCATGAACCCTCTAGAATAGATTGATCCAAATTTAGTTGTAACTAGTCAATACAATTAAAAGCAACGCAGACTGAAACGGATCAATTTACCCTACTTTCCATGGTGAATCGAAGCGCAAAACGACCATAACAAGCGACACATAAATATATGATTACAAGGGATACAGGGATTTAATTTCGCAAACATCACAGAGACTGAACATCACAAGCGACAAGGGGAATTAACATCACAGCGACACAGAGACCATAAATGACACAGGAACTCATCCAACCACCATAAATGACACAGGAACTGATAAGCGACACAGAATCTCATAAGGACATGGGAACATCACAATATATCAGGGACTACACGGCGGGACAGGGACATCACGAACGACACGGCGACTGACTGAACAGGCTTGTGGACTCGTCGAGGACAGCCCGCTGGTGACTCGGGAACGACTCGGGGACGACTCGACACGTCACAGCACTCTGTGACCTGTCTCGACCGCGTCGGAGAATGAGAAGGTGACTGCTCCAGAATTGGCTTCTGCATGCGTTTTCCACTGAACTGCCATCGGACGTGCATGTGCATGAGGACATGAGGGGACTGACTACTTTCGGACTTCCATCAACTTTCTCCTTCTATCTTGCTTTATCCATAATTTCTTCATCTCCGCCATCTACTGTCGTACGACAAAATCGAAGACGTTTTGGCATTTTTGACCTATAATTATAGACCGTCACAATTCATAAGACAAATACGGAGACGCGAAGACATCGACTGACAGATAGACCAAATGTGGACAACACTAGTAACAAGAAAACGCTGCGTGACAATGTGACAAATAGAGATATTGCTCCTCAAGTTTGCATCCGTTTTGAAGCGAACTTAATATTGACTGTAAAATCATCTTTTGCGAGTACAAATACCAGTCGTGTATCACACATGGCGAGTATCAGAATTTAGTATGTGTATTTTACACTAAACATGCTATTGTTAAGCTGTTGTGCACCAATGGAGTTAATTGTACACGTGCGATATTCACACGCGATATTCATCTTCACTACTTTGGATAGGCCCCATCTCTTCCTCATGCCGCATGCCGCTGTATTTCGCCTTGACGCTCTCTGACACCTGCGATCCTACCCTTCTCTCTTCTGTCAGAGGTCGAGGTGAAGATCAGTGGCGACGTGACGACCTCTCGGTACCTGACCACCAGCCGACCGCTGCCGACCGGAGTGCTAGTCTCGGCGGCACCGACGTTCGCGTCGAGCGGCACCACGTCCGAGTACGCGACACTGGTGGTCGGCACCGTCTCCGACGGCATCTACTCGCGCATCGTCAGCACCACCGAGCGCGTATTCTACGCCAGTCGGCGGCCGTACGACATCGGTGGCAGGCGAGCTCGTCTGATATACCCAGTCGACGACCGTTCAGAGCCGGCAAGACGTCCAGCCACCGAGACCCCGCGTGCTTTCAGTGATCAGGAGAGCCTCAGCATGCTGGAGGATCTGGCCGTCAGCGGCAGCACGCTGGTGAGGGTGACGTATTTCGGCTTCGCCGACTTCGTCACCACCATCGGCGGCACAGTCGTCGTTTTCATGCCGCGCACTAAGGCGGCCAGTAGGGGCGTGGTCGGCTTCACGAGGACTGGCAAAGTTCTGGCCTCGAGCAGGGCGCCCGTATTCATACCTGAAAGAACCAGGGCGCCCGTGTTCATTCCAAAGCAGACCACAAAAGTAACCACCACCAGGACCCTCATGGCGAAAAAGCCCGTGGTGACTCAAGCCACCAGAGCGAGTGTGTTTGGCGCTGTACAGAGTTCTACAGCGCCAGTGGCGTCAACGAAGCAGGAAGCTCTTTCCGACAACCGACTCGAAGTTAGTAATCCAGAAATCATCGCTCAGGATGTCATCATTCCTGACAATGTCGCGCCGAGAGATATCGCGCCGGAGCAGCCGGAGTCGGAACTGCCGTTGGCACCTTCCAGTCGAGTAGCATCAACTGCCAAGACTCGAGTGTTCAGCACCAATGAGCTGTACCCCATCGGACTCGTCACCTCAATTGGTGGCACGCTGGTGCAAGGAGACATCACCACGGCGTTCACCACGCTCTTCTATGGCACGTTCGTCAAGGGACGGTACGCAAAAGTGGCGAAAAGTACGTCCAGCATTTACCAGAGCACACCGACGGCTCCGATGGAGATAAAGCCGACAGCGATCGTGTCGGGCAGTGGCGTAGTCAGGAACAGCTTAGCTAGAGCTGTCGGCAGCAACGCGGCCGGCCATATCATTGTCAGCACCGCCGACGAGGCCAAGGCCGCTCTGAAGCGGAGCCAGCTCGAGGCGAGCGCAGAGCCACCCACGGCACCCGCCCTGTTCTCATCGCACGCCGACAAGGAAGAGGAGAAGTCGGTGCTAAAAACATATTACACCACCTTCACCTTCTTCACCACCAATATAAAGGATGGCACTAGCAAGATAGAGAGTAGCTTAAGCACGCAGAGCAGAGTGGTGACCGAGCAGCTACCCGCTCGCGCTGTCACCACAGAATCCATCCACACTTTCATCGACACGTTTACAGCTGACGGAAAGGAGATGACCTCTACGCGACAAAGAACGGAGGTGCTACTGATATCACCTACACTGTCGCCGACACAAGAATCGATCGAGACGCTCCGCTACATCACCAAAACTTACTTCACGACCTACACTTATTTTACTACGTCATTCAGGGACGATCATACCGTGACTCAGAGTCGCCTGGTGGTGAGCAGCAACATAGTTACGACGGCCACTCCAATCATCAGCCAACGAGCACGGTCAGCGCTAACACTTGCCGAGCGGACACAGTCAATTGACACGGAATCACTGCCTACGACAGCGCCGGCGTCCCCGGAACTTGCTAGGAGCGGTAGCGCCAACTTGTTATTGGCAGCGCCAACTTCTCTGGAGCTTAGTGGACCAGTCCAGTCTAGTACAGCTGAGTTCGGCCCAGTTCAATCACTGCGGGCACAGCTAGATGAACAAACCCAACGAAGTTATTTAGAAGCGAAGCTTGCTGCAACTACGTTTGTGGCTGGCGGATCTGCTTCGGTCGCACACGCATCCGATACTCCTTCTTCATTAACTCCCGTAATTACGCCTGCATTCACAACTATAGCTACCCCGACTTCGCCGGACGACCACGCGATCGGCCTGGTGTCGTCACTGACGTCATTGTCAGTCAAGGACGGCCGCACCACTGTATACACAAGTAGCTACTTTGGCACTGTTGTCAACGGCCTCTACGTGCAAATTTTGAGGAGCACTTCCAGCGTTCTCGAAGCGATACCAAGCACGGTGACCGAACCGAAAGTGTCTCGCGCCTCAGTAACATCCGTACAGGATCAGCGTAGGCTGGCATCTGATTTTAGAATTCGTAACTTTCGAGTTGGAAAGCGATTGCTGGGCTCTGCTGCGCCGTCCGATCTCATCCCTACCGGCACGCCGCCTTTGCCAAGCAAACGGGGAGCTTTTCTGCCTGGTGGGAACACAAGGCTGGCTTCGGTCTTTGCATCGCTCCCCAGTGTCGCAAAGTCATCACGGAAGGTTATCTCCACGAATCGTGCCGTCTTTCCCTTCAGGAGGTCGCCCGGAGGACGTCGATCAAAGGGAAGTAACCGCAGGGGTGCAGAGTTGCTGGCTCTTTTGGCTAAACGCCGGGAACTATCGACGTCCGGTCCAAAATCATCATCGTCGTCAATCCAGTTGACTCTTGCAAGCATTTCTCCTTCAAATGAATCGCCAATAATCAAGACATCGCCACCATTATCGCAGCTCACTGTCAGCTCTTCCATTATCTCGTTATCGCGACCAAATATTAGAGCTACCACAACGAGACGTCGTGTAATTGTGAGAACTCTGCGTCCTGGTAGCGGTCTGCGGCGCAGACTACAGAAAAACTCACGTCTGCTTTCGTCAAGAACTGCCAACAAGCAGCTCTCAGTAAAGGATACTACAACGGCAGCGCCTGCTGTCAGGATCACTACCGATAGTAATGAAATCATAGATGAAGGACCAATCGACCGCATAGAGGATTTTGACATCCATGATGAACAGGATTCAGCAACACCAGCTCCTCTGTCACAAATTAAGGCCACAAAAGCAATCACACAGCAGCCAAGAAGACTGGCATTCGGAAGAGCTTTCAGTGGAAAGAGCAGAACTAGGGGTAGTCTACCGTTAGGAAGACGATCTCAATTCGGGCGCTCCCGAGCCTTAGCAAGTCGCTTTTTGGCGATGGCAGGAAGAGACAAAACACCAACAGAGACATCGTCTGCGGTGCAAATCCCTCCCACAACCTTCACCACTACCACAACCACCACCACCACTACCACCACTACCACCACCACCACAACGACAACAGAACCGTCCGTTACCACGGCAGAGGCGGTGACCAAACGTCCTCGTATTTCGCTCTTTCGGAGACGTCAGCGGAACCTTGGCGCAACTAGAAGGAACAGAACCCCACCCTTCATCAGACGTACCGCCCGCAGAGGT
Organism: Ashinkailepas kermadecensis; assembly: GCA_034440615.1. Classification (NCBI taxonomy): domain Eukaryota; kingdom Metazoa; phylum Arthropoda; class Thecostraca; family Neolepadidae; genus Ashinkailepas; species Ashinkailepas kermadecensis. Next base: position 8,062 of record JAOTOM010005047.1, on the reverse strand, counting down.
CTGTTCCAGCGCACCCAAGATCTGAGATTATCGACCTCTGGAGAAAGCGTCATTCCTGCCGGTCATTCACGCAGGAAGCGACAAGCTCATAGGTTCAAATCCGGGTCAAGAGACCGTTCTTCCATTAGGAGAGTCGTTGCCAGCAACCTTGCGCCTGCGGAAGACCTAGACGCGGCAGCGTCGGCAGCAGAACCGACCGTCGGTCGTCGTCGCGCCGGTTCTCGCTTTTCCAACACCAGGCGAAGGGAACGACCCGAGACAACGCAGGCGCCTGCGGTGGAACCCACCCCCACCAGTGATGGCGAAAAGAAGCAGTTCACTCTGACGCCGAACCGTTCGCGCATTCGCAGTGGCACTCGTCGCACCATCCCGTCGTCGCGACGCAGGCTGCCCAACAGTAGTCGTGACACACTACCGGCCCCACAACGGAGCCCCAGCACCAGAGGCGATGGCGGCGGCAGCGAAAGCACCAGCGCCAAGGTCAGCCTCAGACAGCGCCTCCAGCAGTCCCGGTTCGGCAGCTCGGAACGCACCTCGACGCCGCCTCGGCCGTCGCGCCGGCAGCCGGTGGTCAGCCTGCCCAGCAGTCAGTCATCACGCGGCTCCAACCGCAGGGGGTCTTCGTCCGGCTCGCGCCGCCGCCTGTCCAGACCATCGCTCCTGGCCAGTCGGGGCAGTAACCGGGGTAGTCATCGCAATCAGGAGCCATCGCACACCAACATTAGCCCCACACCGGTGCTCGAAGAAGGAGCTATCATCGTGGTGTCTCAGGAACCAATCACCACTTCGATTCCGGTGGTCAATAATGGCCGCACCAGCTACAAAGACGTGCTTTCTGCCAGAACGGTCACCGCCACCCTGAAACCGACCCAGTACACGGAGGTAGAGGTTGCCGGAGAGCTGCGTACTCACGTGGGCGAGACGACGGCAGTTGGGAACTCTGGGCAGACGGAAATCACCACACGATTTCTGCAGCCCACTGAGATCAGCACGGGCATCTGGACGTCGACCTTCGTCCGCGGACGGCCGTCGTCGGGCGTGTCGTCTTACATCCAGCCCGCCTTCACAGTGGCACCTGAGGTGAGAACAATAGCGGCGCCCCAGCAGCAGCTGTTCAACAATAACAATGCTCTGATGGCATTGCTGCAGCAGCTGCTGGGCGGTCAGTTGCCGGCTATTCAAGGGTTCGGCTCTCCTCAGCTGAGAGGTGGCGCCAGTCCTCAACTGGGAGGCCGTGCACCAGCACAGCCGCCACAGCAAGCGTTCCGCACTTTCACCAGCACATCCACTTACGTCACAACGCTGACCGAGACGGATGTAACCACACTGCCTATATTTTTCCTGGGACGCGCCACGACAACAGTCATCCGCAACAGCAAAGTGCAGGTAATCACGGCCACAGAGGTGATCACATCATCAACACCTATCCAAGGACAGACGGTGGCGCCGGGCAATAATTTCGGCGGCGGCTTCGGAGGAGGTTTTGGGAATGCCGGCGGCTTCGGCGGCGGCCTCGCCAACAGCGGCGGCTTCGGCTTGACGCCACAACAGCTGCTGCTGCAGCAGCTGTTTCAGCAGCCGGCGCGGCCGCAGTTCGCGCCGCAGCCGCCGCTGATCCGTCCCACCCGCGAGCCGGCGCTGCTGGGAGGGCTGTCACAGCCGCCGCAGCTGGAGGAGCTGCTGCGCCAGGCCACCGAGGTCGACGAGTCGCCACCGCGTTCCAGCTCTGTGGTAACAGTGTACATCAGCGGATCGCGACCCGGCGAGTTCTTCACTCAGCTCTCCACCGTCTACAACGACGGCGCGCCAGCAGCCCAGACGGCTGGCAGGCGTCGCTTCAGAAGAAGTCCCAGCCCCGTGGCCCGAAGGCTGCCGGCCACGGCGCTCCACGATCTGGCGGCGACGCAGCAGGCCTCCTGGAGCCATCCGCGCGTGGACGGCAGCATCGACTACTTCGTCACGTCGGCCATGAATGATGTCGATGCGGAGCTGGCGCTGACGCTGGCCGTTCCCACACAGACGCTGGAGAGCGCCAGGCGCGGCGCCACGCAGACGCTGCGCTATGCGGCTGACGGCGAGCCAGCCGCCACTTATGTGCTTGTGCAGACCGGCTCCGTCCGACTCGGCCATGCCCAGCGGGGGTCGCAGTATGCATACGGGGGCGTGTTGGCGTAATAAGCATCGTGCAGGCGCAGCTCATCATCATCGGTCAATATTCACATTACAGCAGGCATCATTCAGCGAGAAAATATTAAATTTGGAAGCATTCGTTTAGTTTCATGTGCGACAATGTGGCAGCAAGTAGAAGCGGCATGCATTCCGAAGTGATTGCAAGACGAGGTATTTAGGGGAGTGGGCACTTATTTGACCGCAATGGAGATACTTTATTTGAATGTGTGTGTATTTGCATGTTTTCTGTCACTTCACTATGATTTTACTTCCTTATACAGTTCCGTCGCTTCTTTGCTGTAAACACAGTGCCTAATATGCGACATCGATGACCTCAAAGAAACTCTGTACATGTTACTGAATGCTTTGTTGCATTGCAATGCACTAAGCAAAGCGTTTTCGTAATGGAGGTTCTTGGAACATTTCCCAGGTGTTTTCAGTCTTGTAGACTGGTGCCAAGCTGCATAAGCATACTGAGAAAATTATTTTGGGTGTGTGGAGGTGCAATGTCATTTGTGAGATATATATATATATATATATATATGGATTTGTTGCTGCAATACACTGTGCAAAATGACCAGTCTATTATATGCTGCGAACGATTGAAGCTATGGACCACGCAACCTCGTCTTACAAAGCATGACAAAGAGAGATCCGGTCGCTTTACACGGAATCAGAGCTAACAGTGGAAGGAAGTCGACATCTTCTATCGCACAGATCTGTGCCACTCATCTTCGCGCACCAAGTGCACATATTAGTTCATCATCCTTGCGTTTATCATCACTCTGCCTCTGCATGCTCTCTCAGAGGTCCCCCAGTGTCCGTGCTATCTGCTGTCCTCGACTGAGTCTCGCACGTGTGCTGGCGGAGGTAAATGTCCAGGGAGGATTTCCTGCCGCCTCGGCGACTGTCGTCTGCTTCTGAGCACTGCAAGACGCCTTTACAGGTGAGATGCCCACTGTCGCAACAGTCAGTCTCCGGATACAGAAACACGCAGCAAGCCCAGTCATGCCGCCGCATACCGACCACACAGGGCACAGCCAGGCCGCCGCATACCGACCACACAGGGCACAGCCAGGCCGCCGCATACCGACCACACAGGGCACAGCCAGGCCGCCGCATACCGACCACACAGGGCACAGCCAGGCCGCCGCATACCGACCACACAAGGCACAGCCAGGCCACCGAATACCTGCCACACAAGGCGCAGCCTGGTCACCGAATACCGGCCACACATGGCACAGCCAGGCACCCGTATACAAACCACACACGGCACAGCGACGGCACCGAATACCGACCACACAAGGCACAGCCAGGCCACCAAATACCTGCCACACAAGGCGCAGCCTGGTCACCGAATACCGGCCACACATGGCACAGCCAGGACACCGTATACAAACCACACACGGCACAGCGACGGCACCGAATACCCACCACACAAGGCACAGTTATGGCAACGCACAACAACCACACATGGTACGGCAACGTCGTCGCATACCGACAACAATCACGTCATCACATACTGACAACGCAGGGCATAGCAACGCCATCACATACCGACAACGTAGGGCATAGCAACGCCATCACATACCGACAACAATCACATCATCACATACTGACAACGCAGGGCATAGCAACGCCATCACATACCGACAACGTAGGGCATAGCCACGTCAACACATACCGACATGGCAAGGCACCATAATACCGACCCGTTTCTGAGAGGTCGACATTAGACTCAACGGAAACACCCGCGTGAGGTTTTGTTGGGGGCTGTATCAGGGTTGTAGGGACTACAATATTACTGATATTGGTTGACAATCAAGCATATTTGGCACTGCTAATAAATAAAATGAAACTACCAATAAAACGCAAATACCTTTGACAAATTACATTAAACCTATGGAGTTTGATGGCTTCTAGAAGACTTTGATCAGGCAAATACTTCTGGGAAGCCTCAGCTATAATTATTTGAATGTTCCTTCACTGAAAAACCAGTCGAACTGATTTGTTCTCTTTTATCCCGTACCACACGAGTGAGCATAAGCGACCGACAGCAGGATTATGCTGCGATTGCGGCTTTGCATCTTTACCTCGTGTGCTTATCACACACGAGTGCATACACCGCAAGCCTGCATATTATGTGTATCATAGCTAGTTATCTGTTGTAAAGTTATAAGGGGCGTCCGAAATAGTGTTAGCAAGTAAATTTAAAGTCGATGTGTTCCATGGTAATGGAAGATCCCATTGGTTAATGGTAGAGGTTCCCAGAAAACTGCGTGATAGCTTTGCCCCTGTAAGCTTTTGCTGTCTGTTCCCACGCTCGTGCTCTTTTGCGTGTGAAGCTGAAGTCAGGCGTCGAGCTTGCCTTGTCACTCCCGTGTTTCGTTTGTTTTCGTTGGAATTTATTCATGTTGCTAACCTGCCTAATTATTGCAGCTGTATCAGTCAACCAGCAACTACCAAGCAGCGAAACCACAGAAACTGGTAAGTGTGGTGTAACATCAAATGCCGTGTTCACGTGGTTTTTCTATATTCCTTCAATAATAAGCGTATTCTAAGCCACTTCCTACTCCCATACATATATAGGACATCACCGCTGCCTAACTCCATTATTCAACTGAGATAAGCTTGTTCTTCACTAAGTTGAACCGGTCTTGACAGCTATCAGAAGTCAAAGAAAGGCAAATAAATAATTTGACTACTTATGCCTAATTTTATCCACTTCGCTAGTAATTCATCAACCGCCGTTCAGTCACATGCGTATGCATACAATGTCTGTTGCGTAGCCGATAAATAAATTGTTTGTCTAGCCCAGGTTCCTGTATTGTGTAGTGACTATCTTTAACTTGCTCATCATTTCACCGCCAGCACAAAACATATATAATATTGGCTGATACGACATTGCCATGATTTAATGGAATTTCGAAGGGGGATGCAAGAACGGAGAAATTACCAAGAACTACTTGCTTCCCTTGTAGTGATGAAAGGGATAGCTTGTCCCCACGTGGGGTAAATTCACGCTGTATCATGTCTTCTACAAAGAGACGATTCAGCCCTAGTAAGAAAGGAAATCGAACGGGTGGATTCCCTTGGGTGTATGCCCAAACGAATCCCCGCAGCTGGATTAATTTATATATTACTTTTAAGCTAAAACGTTTGCAATCGAAACGTTCAAATGATGATGTGGTGTCAAGGGTATCATGATGTGGTATGTGGTATCATGTAATATAATGACTGCGAATCACTAGAAACATTTAGAAATTAAGCCTACAGAGTTGTATTTATTTTGAAGCCCAATGCCAGGTTCTTTATGGATTTGAATCAAAATTGAAATGAAGCTCGCAAAAAAATGGACTGATGAGATCCCTCATGTAACAAGCATGCGGGTCGATGGTTTCTTTAACAAATTCAAGGAAACATTTGTACTTTAAATGATCTCTGGGGATTTTTTTGTCAATGCTAGTCACACTGAGGTCTCATACAGCGTCGACGATGGTTTCATCAGATAGCAAAGGTATTACAGCAACGCCGAAACATAATAACTGAGTTCGTGGGCGTAGGAGCACGGGGGGGGCAGCATCTCCTCCAACTTTGGACGAGCTTAACATTGATCCTACGGGCGTTGCATGGAATCAAGATCGCTCTTGTCTCCCCAGCTTTGGAAAAGTTTATGTGTCACTCTATGGATTCACACCATTACCAACAGGAAGCAGCATGTATAGGGTTTCTAGAAAATATTCGTATCAGGTCTAGATCCTAAATTATTTTTGTATGCTTTATGACGTAGGGACATCCAATATCTTTTCAACAAACTTTGGCACACTAAGGTCTGTTATAATAAGATGCCTGCACAGCATGCGAACATGAGTATCCAAGTCCCATGTGGAAGCACCAACATTATTCCTATAAAATTCATATGTTGGCGCAAAGTACCAAAGTATTTTGTAGTTAAAACCTTGAGGCAGTACCATCACATCCAAAATCATTTTCATAGGGCGAGCAAAATCCATGGAAGGGTGGGAAATCGGTTCCGGTTGCTGAACATACCAAATGTGAATTATTGGTTGGTCCAAGGCTAACTTTTACTTGGCACCATAACTCCATTGAGATATAAAACACACGTGATAAATTGCCTACATAATATGTCATCCAACTGGTCGTTCCAGTTCGCTTCGAGACTTCACGGTTCTCGAAAAAAAATCGCATTCCATGCAGAATGTGGTTGGCAGTGCTGGCATGTGGCCCACAACTATGTTTTCTGTAGAGCGAGTGCACCAACTATTGGGGAAAGGCGGGATTTTCTCATAAGATATATGCATGATCATGATCTTTGTTCTATGATGATAGTGCGTCAAAACAATTTGCGCAAATACCATCTGAAGGGACATTACTGAGCCTATTAGCTGCTGCCTTATATAGAATACGGCGGAATGATGACTACATGCAATTGCAAAACTGGTTATATTCTTAAGTATATCGCTGCGCATACACCTTGCACACATGCTCTGGGCGACATCGCGTGCGGCCCCACGGGATGAGTAGTACATCACTTCGCTCCTTTGCCGTATGCAAGAACTGTCTTTTGCGTGGCACAACTGCCACACAACTGCAAGTGGATCGCCACTCCCAGATGCATTTGCAACGCGTGCCACCGGTTGTAATAGAGGAATCGATGTACCGAATTGACTGTCAGTGCAGCGGCATGCTCGTAGCACAAATCACTTGCAATGTATTGTCGATTTGCAGTGAGTGCAATAACTCATCTTGTCAGACCTTCCGCACCATGTCAATCGTTGCAAGGCGGCCGCGAATCGGCGGACCCGGGGACGCGAGTGCGCATGGAACGAAATGTGCTCACTTATGTTCCTGAAAAATATGCAGGAATTTCCGAATGCACTGATGTGCGCAACATGGCACAGCACACGGCTGACGACTGTTCACCCTCGTCTGGCTGTGCGGTGGGCCCGTCGTGACATCGCCATCGTCCTTGATGCTGGGTCTAGGTGTGCCGGTCCCATAATGGTACGGGATCTGCAGCCTTGCACGGTCCGGGCAGTCAGCATCCTGACACATAATCCAACCACTGAGGCCTTATCGCCATCTCCGAAAACCGCGGCCCTACTTGGGCTAGCCTGCCAAGCTGCTGCTAGAAAACCATTGAACAACGACGAGAATCTGTTCACAATGGAGACGAAAATGTCAGTTTAAGCTGCCCGGATGAAGCCAATAATTTATTATATTATAAATAACCAGCAGTATTATTCGCTGATGCGCAGCCTGACAAAGGTCCAGTACACGTGGATAATATTTTGAAAATAAAATTATAATTGGTAGTATTTAAATTGGCCTGTTTAGTAGGCGAAGTATTCTTTGTCTCAGTATCTTTGGTCCAATATATCGTGTTGGATCATGGATAGTTAATCTTGTTCCATTAATTCTGTGGCGCCGTACCTCGAGACAAGATCAATTAAAACCAACTTCGGGAAGCGAAAGGTGGATATGCTTGTCGCCAGCACCTGACGAAGCTATTAAAATTAACCATTCAACTTAGAACTGCCGGAAAAGAGTGACTTGGTAGCGCTACTGTAACGAGAGAAACGGGAGGAAAAGGCGGATTCATCCTGCTTCGGCTTCGGCTAGATTTTCCGCCTGAAGTATGGTGTATGCAAGTATGGTTGGTGTTCCTCTTCCAGCTAAGCGTCTGAGCACTATTTCAGGGATAATGAAGCATTCACAATTGAATGTTCCCATATTGAGGCGTAGATTCAACACAAATAGCCCGAATTGTGGCCCAATAACCGTTCGAGGCAGTGTGCTACTGCTGGATTGCACCATCTGTCTATAGATGACAAAAGAGGTGCCTAGTTTTATGCGAATCGATTCAAGTGAT
>JAOTOM010005046.1:787500-791464 GCA_034440615.1 Ashinkailepas kermadecensis | reverse complement strand
GGAGAATCGAACTCCTTACTTCTTATCTCCGAGGAGTTCATCTCAACCATTGGGCCACCCATGCCCTGCCCTCCTCCCCCGCAACAGGGTTGACAACTTAACACGCGCACTGGAGGGGGACGAAATCCGTCCACCCCTCCGGTTTTTCGAACATAACTGCAGATTTTACGGGTCGATATACGCGATTTTCTGTATACCTTCTTAGAAATGACCGGCGCGTCGTTTAAAATAAGAAAAATGGTATTCGACCGAACATTTTTCAAGTTAGGGGCCATTAAATTCAAAAACATTTCCTAGCGCCAGACCACAAAAATCGGCGCTGATGCGCTTCCCGTATATTCGCAAAAGGGAAGTGTTCTTGGCAACACTAGCGACTTGTTTGATGTATATTGATATGCTAGATAGTTTAAAGGCCATGTTAGGTCACCGAGGTCAAGTCAGGTCAAGTTCATGAAAGATTAATGGAACCAAACTTGGTCAACTGGAATGTTGTCAAAATGCACTACTGTTTGTCATTTGTACTGTTTGTCATTGCGTTTCCATACTTTATTTATGTAATTCACTCCTTTCTTCGCGAAGCCGATTGCTCTGAGCTGCCCGACGGAGCAGTCGGGCGGGCGGCCCGGTTCCGGTAACTGGAACAGGTAACTGACCTGATAAAGTGCTGCTATATAGGTGACCTGAGGTCAAATGTCGGGTCTAGCATCTGCATTGCATCATTAGTAATGTCCAAAGCATCATTGATGCCCACTTTGGAGCATTTAAACACAATCACAGCGATCCATAAAAATGACAAGCCAAGCCACGCAAAATAAGAAAATTTTGACAAATGTGACCTCATTTGACCTTGAAGATATTTACTTAAGGTCATGAAAATTGCACACAATAGAGTTCACTACCGTACCCATTGACCCTGCGAATTTCGTTTCTCTAGCTTTAATAGGAGCCGAGATCTTATGGGGGGCGGAATCCGCCCCCCCCCCCCTCCAGTGCGCGTAATTTTCAGAGGCCCTCCAGGGCGCGTGGTATATTGCTGCACGTGCAGCACGGTATATTGAGTGGGACGGTTGGAAAGCAACGAATGCAGAGCCATAGGAGGCAAGGTGCCGCTTTTTGCATTAACCACCATCGTCCTCTCCGCGCCAATCTACACGTAGCGTCTGCACAGCTTCAACTTAGTCTGACGGGCGTCGGCCACTCCGCGTCAACATATAGGGAAGCAACCAAAGAGTTCAGATCTTCATCCTGCTATGACACGCCATGTCACGCCACATATGTAGCGCTATGTTATCATGTTTGTTTTCATTTGGTATTTACCCTGGTCAGGATCACTCCCCAGAAATTGTGAGTGCTGCATTCAAATTAGCCGTTCATCAAATTGGCCAGTCCGTCTAAGCGAAAGCGAAACATTGTCAGCGAAACTTAGAAAATGAAGCTTGATCCGATCGTCCAATGGCCTGGAGATGATGCTTGGTATGCGTAAAGTCAACAGATGAGCACTTCGGTATCGAAGTGCACGGAAAAACTTACGAAGCACGAGGAAATCACGCGTGCACAGCAATTACGCACGCACAATTGAACACTTGACATAACATGACCTTGAATATGGTCATGTGTAGGGTACATTGAAAGCCCTGGCACATTTGAAGACATGATACTCATATCTAAATGTGTGCTCAGTCGCGTGCATTCATTACTTTTGATCTTCCATGAATCGGACCACTGCATTGGTCCGATTAATGTACAGGTGACCGGGGAAGGGGACCAGGAAGGAAGACTGGGGAACGGCTTGTAGAACGGGACTTGAGAACAGCACCTGGGAGCGGAACAATGGACCGGTATGCACAACTGGCGCTGTTTCCCAGCGAAACAGCAACGGGGAAAGGGAACCTGACCGCGCTTTTGGGAACGACACCGCAAAAAGGGGACCGGTGGAATTATACCTGGCAGGAGCACAGTTCTCAACACGAGTCCGAGGCGAATGGACGGACAGGAACGAACCAACCGGGAGACGCCGCCGGAAGGGAGAACAGATCGGAGATAGGATCAGGACAGGGGAGCATGGCCCGGCAACGGCACCAATTGAAGGTGCTGAGGAACGGACCAAGGCGAGGGTCGGATTACAAGATCTCTGGGAGGACGAGACAGTACTGATAGTACTGTAAGAAGGAGGGGCTAGTATTGTAGCTCTAATGACGCAAATGGGGCGAGACATCAAGGCACGGTCCGGAATGACAAGGGATGAGAAGACGCATTACTTAATGAAATAAAAACAAAATGAGCTAAGATTGACGGATCCCAACAACATGGGAGGGAAATATTTGACATAATATGACAGTTGATAAATCACCATACGATAGGCTGGGCCGAGTTACTTCTTTTCGTTCCTGGAATTTGTTTTAAGTATGCCTGCAGTCAATGTTTATTTACCCCATCTTCCCATTCTATTATATAATCCTGCCAGTCCAGTAGGATCCAGCATTCCTGCCCAGTGTAGTCGCTGTAGGGATCATTCAAGGGCTAGATGAGGTTCAGCTGGTATAACTGATGAGCTTTGAGTCAGGTGTGCGCAGTGGAATTGCGCTGTTTTGAGCCGGATTAGGTAGGATGGCATGAGTAGCGCCCGATTCCGTAGGATTGGGTCGATTAGGCTTAGTTTCACCAACATTAGGCCAAGATAGATTATATCATGCTAAGTCAAATTAGATCAACTTAGGACAGGTCAGGCCAAGTCGTGTTAGTTTAGGTTGCTTCAGAATCCAGTTGTATCATGTCGCATCAGGTCAGGTAGTTCAGATCATGGCAAGTGGCTAAGATGGGCTTGTTATATTTTGATGTTATTCTGATGTTATTCTGATGTCATTTTGAGGTTATTGGCGATAATATTCTGAAATATGTAAGGTCAAATTTTGAAATGCTGCGTTACGATGTCACGGGCTACATTTGGTGAGCTATGGTCGCGAGTGCAAAATCGCGTTTTTATGGGATGTGTTGAGTCGGGTGGAGCTCGTTCGTTAGCCGGAGACAGTTCGGGTCGCCACCATGTCACATTACTGCACATTAGTCCAAGTTAAGCTACCTATATTTATGTGACTAACAATAGCTCCAAGGCTTGGTCAGATCAGGTCAGCGCTTGTCCTGTCCGGTCCACCCTGTATGTTCAGGTCAGGTGAAATGGAGTCGGCTTAGAGCAGGTCATGTCAGGAATAATGATAATCTTCGTGTTGATGTTTAGCCCAGCTGGGCGAGCGGGTTCACAATGGATGCTGAGCCGATCAGCACACCACCAGTACACATGCTGAGCCGATCAGCACGCCACCAGTACACATGCTGAGCGGATCAGCACGCCACCAGTACACATGCTGAGGTTATCAGCACCCCACCAGTACACATGCTGAGCCGATCAGCACGCCACCAGTACACATGCTGAGCGGATCAGCACGCCACCAGTACACATGCTGAGGTTATCAGCACCCCACCAGTGCACATGCTGTGGTTATCAGCACGCCACCAGTACACATGCTGAGGTTATCAGCACGTCACCAGGCACATGCTGAGGTTATCAGCACGCCACCAGTACACATGCTGAGGTTATCAGCACGCCACCAGTACACATGCTGAGGTTATCAGCACGCCACCAGTGCACATGCTGAGGTTATCAGCACGCCACCAGTACACATGCTGAGGTTATCAGCACGCCACCAGTACACATGCTGAGCGGATCAGCACGCCACCAGTACACATGCTGAGCGGATCAGCACGCCACCAGTACACATGCTGAGCGGACCAGCACGTCACCAGGCACATGCTGAGGTTATCAGCACGCCACCAGTACACATGCTGAGGTTATAGGCATGCCACCAGAGCACATGCTGAGGTTATCAGCACGCCACCAGTACACTGCTGAGGTTATCAGCACGCCACCCACAGCACGCCACAGACACATGCTGAGGTTATCGGCACG